>BSBK01010789.1:0-304641 GCA_027943335.1 Chamaecyparis obtusa | reverse complement strand
AACTTCTTTCTCTTTCTCAAATATATCCAAGTTTGTCAAAAGAACAATAGTGATATGAGGAGTAATAATATACAGTGTAATGTGAATGAACATCTAGTAAGAAAAAGTCAAGAACATCAAGGGAAAATTTATTAGAAATACTAGTTATAAGAAGTGTTTCGTATGTTTTTGTATGAGGATATGCATAAAATAGATATGTGGGTGATGCAAAGTTAGTGGCCTTGTGGAATTATATTTTGTAAATATGAATCTAGAATGATATAAGGGATTAATATTGTACTAAGAGTAAAAAATTGTGAATTTTAACCTTTAGGAAAGCTAAAAGGAAATGAGGTGGAAGTAATGGACATAGTGGGGGCAACACCAAGGTTAATAGTAGTGGTGAAGAAGAGGATCTAGGGTTAGATACACCATTAGAAATACTCATCAATAAACTAAAATCTTGAAAAATATTCATGGTAGTCAACTAATACTCAAAAAATATTGGTGAATTAATGATGTAATTAAGCTTGTTGTAATGCTTCAATCACAAATTCACTTGTAAGTGACAAATGTTGTTTTCCCAGAAGTGCATCATGGTCATAATTATCTTGTTCATCAAAGTTGATATGAATATGTCCATTATTATTGGAGTGGGTAGTCATATTATCTTTAAATGTGAACTTCTTAAAAGTGTGCATGAAAGTTAGAAGGAGAATTCTTAAATATGTACTTGTATATTAAGAACTTAAAAAAGTTGAATGGTATAAATTAGACATGAAAATGAAGCCTTAATAGAATAACCAAAGCTGTGTGATAAAAACATCACAATAAAGCATAGAACATCTATTAGAGAAAATATATATCAATGAATTTAAAGGATGTGAAGAAAGCTAAATCTAAAAATAAAATGTTATATGAAGATGTAAAAATTTGAAAACCCTAATTGTATCATCTTAAAATGGAAGCACTTCCATGATAAGAGTGTTTATCCCTCTGAGTAAGTGGTTTGGGGTCATGTCAAGCACCTTGATCAAGTCTTTGCATGTATTTGGCTTTTCTCCCCACTTTCCACTTCTTCCATGCACTTGATTTCTTCATTCTAGGTGAAATTAGGGTTAGGATCTTAAGGATTCTACTAATTTTCCCTCTTCCATGGCTCTAATTTATAGGTAGGATGTAGAAATATCCTCCTGGCCTTCATCAAAGTAATCATAGGATTTTTTGTCTGTCCCTAACATTCTGTCATGTTATGGCATTAGTTCTAGGTTTTTGGGCATCCCCGGGACCTCCTGACTTGGTTCTAAGTCAATTTGGGACCAGGGTCAGGGTCGAGGTCAAACCTAACTAGGTCAGGGTTGACCTTGAACATGACTAGGTTAGGATCGAGCTCGAACTTGACTAGGTCAGGTCCAACCTTGATTTTTCCCCCTTCTTCCAAATCTCCAATTTCCATGATTTCCAGGCATCGGGCTTTCGGGAGATTTATTTTCCCACCTCCGGGTTGCCCATTTCGGGTTTCAAGATGGTAAATCCTTTAATTTCATTTAATCTAGGTATATTTTTGAAAGGTTAGGACCTAATTGGGATTTAATTCTCCAAGGTGGCCCCTCTAGAGGAGTGTGCCCTAGTTCACTATAAAAGGAGGCCTTCCTCTCTCATTTTCATATCCATCATTCACATCTCAAGCACTCAAGCTCTCAAGGTGATCAAGCAAGAATCCATTCAAGCATTCAAGTCTTCTTCTCCATCCAAGTTCTCCATTGAAGATCAAGGATTTCAAGCATTCAAAGCCATTGAAGGAATTTGGTTCAAGTATTCAAGATTCATCATTCAAACCCTAGATCTAGCCATCATGATGGTGTGATCTTCCTTCAAGATCATTTGTTCATCTTCAAGATCCATTTCATTCTTCACTCAAGGTGGATTCTAAGCATACAATCATGGAGGTTTGATTTACATTTATTATTTTGTTCAAAGCTTTCATATCAATATACTTGTTTACATTTCGAATACAACTGCATATCTATTGAACTGCATAGCTTCATTGTTAGATCCTTTTCTACTATTTGCTAGCATTCCTATTTCAATTTCAATATTAAGGTTGATTCCAAAACGGGGTTTGACCAAGGCAAACCCCTCAAACAAACCACAAAAATCCTCCTTTTCTTGCAGGTATAGGTGCGGAATTTTGGATCTAAGAGTGAATTTGGATACCCTTTTCGACAAACTTCCGAGATCTACAAACCGAATTCAAATCGGAATTCAAATAAAGAATGTAGTATTTGACCTTTTATGAGGGTCAAACCTAAGCTGAGCCATCTTGGAGAAAGATTTATGGGTTTTCTCTATCTCAGTATTTCCAGTCCAGGACAGGTTTCAGATTTTCCCGCAAGTGTACACAAACATCAGAATTCAACATTTTCCAGATCTTCCCTAATTTGAGGTTAGTATTTGTATTTCAATTATTTTAGATTTCCAAACATAATATATATATCCTCCTCCATAGGGAAATGTTGGATTTACTCTCTCTCTCTTCCATATTCTTCACAAATTGATTCAATTGTGTATTAACCTTTTGATTGATCAAATTGGATCTCTTCTTTAGGGAATTTGGGTTTGAGAATAGATCTCATACTTCCCCCTATACATTTGAATAGGGTTGAATCCATTTTACCTCTTTGACTGATTTAATGCATTGTAAACAAAGTGCTAAAGAAAAATTGATTGAATTTATTAGTAGATTTAAGCATTTGCATGCTCAAATTTCCTATCCTGTTCCTAATATTGATATTCAACATATGTTTATTTCAAATTTGCAAAAGGATATCAGAGATAAGATTCTGCTTACTAAATTTACCTCTTTTAAACAACTTTGTGCAGTGCTTCATCATTATCAATTACAAGTGAGTCAATTTGAGAGCAACACTACAATGGCTCCTATTCTAGTTGATAAGAGTGATGCTGCTCCTAATCCAAACAAATTTCAAAAATTCAACAACTATGTCAAGATAAACAAACAAGCGAATGCAGTTGCTGATCAGGTTGCTATTGCATCTCATAATTCCACTTATGCATCCACTTCTTTTCGATTAAATCATACGTTTACTCCTCTTTCTAAAACTTTACATGGTATTATGAATAGGTTGTTAGTTGCTAATATGATTACTTTACCTCCTATTTGACCTCTTTTACCTATTACGATTGCATCTAAATCTTTTGATCAAAATGCTTTTTGTCAATATCATCGTTAGAATGGGCATGATACTGAGAGATGTTATTATTTAAAACATAAGGTTCAAGATCTAATTGATTCTAAGGTTTTATTTGTTGATAATCTGGATAGTAGTGGGATCAATATGTCTCTCCTCCTAATCATAACCTTCAAATCTATATGAACCCTTTGCCTACGCATGATACTAATACTATTGCTCAACCATCTGCTATGGAAATTGTGTATGACTCAAAGATGGATGATCTCAATCATGTTGTTAATCAAGTAGAGCATGTTGATCAGTCTATATCTCCACCTCACCCTCAACCTCAACTTCAAACTCAAATTCAACCTCAAGTTCAATCTCAACCTCGACCTGATAATCTTTTTCGATCATATCAAGCCTATAAACATCATAAAATCCTTGAATTAAGTTCACCTCCTAGGGATCTTAATCATGGTCTTTTACCTACACCTTCGATACCTCCTTTAACTATGGTCTCTAGCTCTATTAATCAAGTTCCTTCTACTGAACCTATCAAAGATCCTGTGATTGTTTCTCTGATGATTAATAATCCTATTGATCTTCCTAAAGAACCTATGAAGGATCCTATGATTGTTCCTCCTAGTTGTCAACCTATTTCAAATAAATCAAAACGCAACGATCTGCTAATGAATGTCATAAAAAGCAGCGTGGTCATGCTAAAGCTAAAAGATCTTCGGATAAACCTATGCATAATGTGTTAGAAGATGTTGTTACTAATAATGATGTTCACATGCATGATTATGATGATTCTATTCATATCTTAGATCCTATTTTGATTAATTTGGATGAGGAAGATACTCTTGATGATACCGATGATGTTAATGATGAATATGAAACTATTGACATTGACATTGATTTACCTAATATGCTTTCATCACAATTAACTCTTACACCTAGTGTTGAACATAGTGATTCTCAAGAGGATCCTTGTTTGGAACTGGTTATCATTCCTACTATGTTGGATATAGTCCCTCTTGCGAGTTACCCACCTTCCCTAAATGATATACAATGAGATGGGGAAAGTAGGTGACACGCTGATCAGCTTGTCCTTCATGGTAGATTTGTTGTTTGTTTGCCTGCTGTACTATGTTTCTCTCGTAATGTGTTTGCTAAATGTTGTTAGATTCTTTGATACAATCCTTGTTACTCAGTTGGTGCAAGGTGATGAAGGAATCAAAAACTATTGTTCAAATCTCCTATATGTATCTCTATTCTTCTATGCATTGTTCAATGTTATGTTGTAAATGTGCTATTGTTCGTAAATGTTTCCTTGTGTAATCTACTTGGAATTGAGATATGGTAGCACTAATTCTTTTTGGTCTCCATGTCATGGTCCGATAAAATTCTCCTTCATATATCTTATGTGATCTTTCCTCCTTTGTGATTTTCATTCTACTTTCTTTGGGGAATGATGTCCATTCATTTGTAATAATATCATATATATATATATATATATATATATATATATATATATATATATATATATATATATATATATATATATATATATATATATAATCTTATGATCATACTGACCCCATAGTAGGTAGATCCCTTCTATGTTCTTTGTATGTTTCTGTGATATTTCCCTTGATTTGTCTTCATCTGGGGGCATCTCGACATGGAAACATAATCAGCGGAGTTATTTATGTCTCCGTTAAAGCCATTGCTCCTGTTAAAGTGTCAGCAATGACTTTAACATGGGGGCATACACTCTGCTCACATGTTGCACACATGCACTTTTCAATACGCATATATTTTTCAAGATACTTCTTTTCCCTTTTTGGATTAGTAACTAATCCTTAAATCACGGATTTATATTTTAGGATCTCTTGATCCCTCCAGTTTCAAATTCACATATATTGTGATCCCTTAAGGTCAAAAGTGTCCTTAACATTGGATCTCTTTTGTTTTTATTTTTGGTTTTATTCTTATGGAATAGAATATTCCTAAGGATAAATCCTTGATGGGTTGACTAGTGAATAGCCACATTTACTAGGCGATTCAATTCCATCTTTCCAGTTGCACAATTTTCTTGTGTGGTTCACAATGGGACATAAGTTCTCATTAGGTGAGGTAATCACACCTTCTTTCTCTCTCTAGAGATGTTTCTCTTATTGTGATCTAGGAGTCGACAAAGCCTTGAGTCCCTGGGGGCTTAAGGTTTCTCTTTGTCCCTTGGATTATGATAAGATTATCTTTTCATTTTGATCTCCTTTACCAAGAGTTTGCATCAAGTCCATACTCTTGCTAAAGTGGGGGCTTAATGTATCATCTTAAAATGGAAGCACTTCCATGATAAGAGCATTGAGCCCTCTGATTAAGTGGTTTGGGGTCATGTCAAGTGCCTTGACCAAGTCTTTGCATGTATTTGGCTTTTCTCCCTGCTTTCCACTTCTTCCCTGCACTTGATTTCTTCATTCTAGGTGAAATTAGGGTTAGGATCTTAAGGATTCTACTAATTTTCCCTCTTCCATGGCTCTAATTTCTAGGTAGGATGTAGAAATAGATCCTCCTGGCCTTCATCATAGTAATCATAGGATTTTTTGTCTGTCCCTGACATTCTGTCATGTTCTGGCATTAGTTCTAGGTTTATGGGCATCCCCGGGACCTCTTGACTTGGTTTTGAGTCAATCTAGGACCAGGGTCAGGGTCGAGGTCGAACCTGACTAGGTCAAGGTCGAGCTCAATCCTGACTAGGTCAAGATCAAACTCAAACCTGACTAGGTCAGGATCGAGCTTGAACCTGACTAGGTTAGGTCCAACCTTGATTTTGCCCCCTTATTTCAAATCTCCAATTTCCATGATTTTCGGGCATCAAGCTTTCGGGAGATTAATTTTCCGGCCTCCGGGTTGCCCATCTTAGGTTTCAGGATGGTAAATACTTTAATTACATTTAATCTAGGTATATTTTCTAAAGGTTAGGACCTAATTGGGATTTAATTCTCCAAGGTGGCCCCTCTAGAGGAGTGTGCCCTAGTTCACTATAAAAGGAGGCCTTCCTCTCTCATTTTTATATCCATCATTCACATCTCAAGAACTCAAAATCTCAAGGTGATCAAGCAAGAATCCATTCAAGCATTCAAGTCTTCTTCTCCATCCAAGTTCTCGATTGAAGATTAAGGATTTCAAGCATTCATAGCCATTGAAGGAATTTGGTTCAAGTATTCAAGATTCATCATTCAAACCCTAGATCTAGCCATCATGATGGTGTGATCTTCCTTCAAAGTCCTTTGTTCATCTTCAAGATCCATTTCATTCTTACCTCAAGGTGGATTCCAAGCATACAATCATGGAGGTTTGATTTACATTTATTGTTTTGTTCAAAGCTTTCATATCAATATACTTGTTTACATTTCGAATACAACTGCATATCTATTGAATTGCATAGCTTCATTGTTAGATCCTTTTCTACTACTTGCTAGCATTCCTATTTCAATTTCAATATTAAGGTTGATTCTAAACCGGGGTTTGACCAAGGCAAACCCCTCAAACAAACAAAAGAAATCCTCCTTTTCTTGTAGGTATGGGTGCCAAATTTCGGATCTGAGAGCGAATTTGGATACTTCGGCAAACTTCCGAGATCTGTGAACAGAATTCGAATCAGACTTCAAATAAAGAATGTAGTATTTGACCTTTTATGAGGGTCAAACCCGAGCTGAGCCATCTTGGAGAAAGATTTTTTGGTTTTCTCTATCTTGGCATTTCTAGTCCAAGACAAGTTTCAGATTTTCCCAAAAGTGTACACAGACATCAGAATTCAACATTTTCTAGATCTACCCTAATTTGAGGTTAGTATTTGTATTTCAATTATTTTAGATTTTCAAACATAATATATATATCCTCCTCCATAGGTAAATATTGGATTTACTCTCTCTGTCTTCCATATTCTTCACAAATTGATTCAATTGTGTATTAACCTTTTCGTTGATCAAATTGGATCTCTTCTTTGGAGAATTTGGGTTTGAGAATAGATCTCATATTCCCCTCTATACATTTGAATAGGGTTCAATCCATTTTACCTCTTTGACTGATTTAATGCATTGTAAACAAAGTGCTAAAGAAAAATTGACTGAATTTATTAGTAGATTTAAGCATTTGCATGCTCAAATTTCCTATCCTGTTCCTGATATTGATATTCAACGTATGTTTATTTCAAATTTGCAAAAGGATATTAGAGATAAGATTCTTCTTATTGAATTTACCTCTTTTCAACAACTTTATGCAGCACTTCATCATTATCAATTACAAGTGAGTCAATTTGAGAGCAACACTCCAATGGCTCCTGTTCTAGTTGATAAGAGTGATGCTGCTCCTAATCCAAACAAATTTAAAAAATTCAACAACTATGTCAAGATAAACAAACAAGCGAATGCAGTTGCTGAACAGGTTGTTTTTGCATCTCATAATGCCACTTCTGCATCCACTGCTTTTCGATTAAATCGTACATTTACTCCTCTTTCTGAAACTTCACATGCTATTATGAATAGGTTGTTAGCTGCTAATATGATTACTTTACCTCCTATTTGACCTCTTTTACCTACTATGATTGCATCTAAATCTTTTGATCAAAATGCTTTTTGTCAATATCATTGTTAGAAAGGTCATGATACTAAGAGATGTTATTCTTTAAAACATAAGGTTCAAGATTTAATTGATTCTAAGGTTTTATCGATTGATAATCTGGATAGTAGTGGGAATCAATATGTCTCTCCTCCTAATCAGAACCTTCAAATCTATACGAACCCTTTGCCTATGCATGATACTAATACTATTGCTCAACCATCTGCTATGGAAATTGTGTATGACTCAAAGATGGATGATCTCAATCATGTTTTTAATCAAGTAGAGAATGTTGATCAGTCTATATCTCCACCTCACCCTCAACCTCAACTTCAAACTCAGATTCAACCTCAAGTTCAATCTCAACCTCGACCTGATAATCTTTTTTGATCATATCAAGTCTATAAACATCATAAAATCCTTGAATTAAGTTCACCTCCTAGGGATCTTAATCATGGTCTTTTACCTACACCTTCAATACCTCCTTTAACTATGGTCTCTAGCTCTATTAATCAAGTTCCTTCTATTGAACCTATCAAAGATCCTGTGATTGTTTCTCCGATGATTAATAATCCTATTGATCTTCCTAAAGAACCTGTGAAGGATCCTATGATTGTTCCTCCTAGTTCTCAACCTATTTCAAATAAATCAAAATGCAACCGATCTGCTAATGAATGTCGTAAAAAGCATCGTGCTCATGCTAAAGCTAAAAGATCTTCAGATAAACCTATGCATAATGTGTTAGAAGATGTTGTTACTAATAATGATGTTCACATGCATGATTATGATGATTCTATTCATATCTTAGATCCTATTTTGATTAATCTGGATGAGGAAAATACTCTTGATGATACTGATGATGTTAATGATGAATATGAAACTATTGACATTTACATTGATTTACCTCATATGCTTTCATCACAATTAACTCTTACACCTAGTGTTGAACATAGTGATTCTCAAGAGGATCATTATTTGGAACTAGCTATCATTCGTACTATGTTGGATATAGTCCCTCTTGCGAGTTACCCACCTTCCCTGAATGATATACAATGAGATGGGGAAAGTAGGCAGCATGCTTGATCGGCTTGTCCTTTGTGGTATCTTTTTTGTGTGTTTGCCTATTGTACTGTGTTTCTCTCGTAATGTGTTTGCTAAATGTTGTTAGATTCTTTTATACGATCCTTGTTACTCAGTTCGTGGAAGGTGATGAAGGAATAAAAAATTGTTGTTCAAATCTCCTATATGTATCTCTATTCTTCTATGCGTTGTTCAATGTTATGTTGTAAATGTGCTATTGTTCGTAAATGTTTCCTTGTGTAATCTTCTTGGATTCGAGATATGGTAGCACTAATTCTTTTTGATCTCCATGTCATGGTCCAAAAATATTCTTCTTCGTATATCTTATGTGATCTTTCCTCCTTTGTGATTGTCATTCTACTTTCTTTGGGGAATGATGTCCATTCATTTGTAATAATATCATATATATATTATCTTATGATCATACTGACCCCACAGTAGGTAGATCCCTTTTGTGTTCTCTATATGTTTCTATGATATTTCCCTTGATTTGTCTTCATCTAGGGGCATCTCGATGTGGAAATGTAATCAGTTGAGTTGTTTATGTCTTCGTTAAAGCCATTGCTCCTGTTAAAGTGTCAGCAATGACTTTAACATGGGGGCATACGCTCTGCTCACCTATTGCACACACACACTTTTCAATACACATATATTTTTCAAGATACTTCTTTTCCCTTTTTGGATTAGTAAATAATCCTTAAAGCACAGATTTATATTTTAGGATCTCTTGATCCCTCCAGTTTCAAATACACATATATTGTGATCCCTTAAGGTCAGAAGTGTCCTTAAGATTGGATTTATTTTGTTTTTATTTTTGGTTTTATTCTTATGGAATAGAATATTCCTAAGGATAAATCCTTGATGGGTTGACTAGTGAGTAGCCACATTTACTAGGCGGTTCAATTCCATCTTTCTAGTTGCACCATTTTCCTGTGTGGTTCACAATGGGACATAAATTCTTATTGGGCGAGGTAATCACACCTTCTTTCTCTCTCTAGAGATGTTTCTCTTATTGTGATCTAGGAGTTGACAAAAACTTGAGTCCCTAGGGGCTTAAGGTTTCTCTTTGTCCCTTGGATTATGATAAGATTATCTTTTCATTTTGATCTCCTTTACCAAGAGTTTGCATCGAGTCAATACTCTTGCTAAAGTGGGGGCTTAATGTATCGTCTTAAAATGGAAGCACTTCCATGATAAGAGCATTTAGCCCTCCAAGTAAGTGGTTTGGGGTCATGTCAAGTGCCTTGATTAGGTCTTTGCATGTATTTGGCTTTTCTCTGCGCTTTCCACTTCTTCCCTGCACTTGATTTCTTCATTCTAGGTGAAATTAGGGTTAGGATCTTAAGGATTCTACTGATTTTCCCTCTTCCATGGCTCTAATTTCTAGGTAGGATATAGAAATAGATCCTCCTGGCCTTCATCACAGTAATCATAGGATTTTATGTCTATCCCTGACATTCTGTCATGTTCTGGCATCAATTCTAAGTTTCCGGGCATCCCCGGGACCTCCTGACTTGGTTATGAGTCAATCTGGGACCAGGGTCAAGGTCGAGGTCAAACTTGACTAGGTCAGGGTTAGCTCGAACCTGACTAGGTCAAGATTGAGCTCAAACTTGACTAGGTCAAGTCCAACCTCAATTTTTCCCCCTTCTTTCAAATCTCCAATTTCCATGATTTTCGGGCATCAGGCTTTTGGGAGATTTATTTTCCCGTCTCCAGATTGGCCATTTCGGGTTTTAGGATGGTAAATCCTTTAATTGCATTTAATCTAGGTATATTTTCTAAAGGTTAGGACCTAATTGGGATTTAATTCTCCAAGGTGGCCCCTCTAGAGGAATATGCCCTAGTTCACTATAAAAGGAGGCCTTCCTCTCTTATTTTCATATCCATCATTCACATCTCAAGCATTCAAACTCTCAAGATGATCAAGAAAGAATTCATTCAAGCATTCAAGTCTTCTTCTCCATCCAAGTTCTCCATTGAAGATCAAGGATTTCAAGCATTCAAAGCCGTTGAAAGAATTTGGTTCAAGCATTCAAGATTCATCATTCAAACCCTAGATCTAGCCATCATGATGGTGTGATCTTCCTTCAAGATCATTTGTTCATCTTCAAGATCCATTTCATTCTTCCCTCAAGGTGGATTCCAAGCATACAATCATGGAGGTTTGATTTACATTTATTATTTTGTTCAAAGCTTTCATATCAATATACTTGTTTACATTTCAAATACAACTGCATATCTATTGAATTGCATAGCTTCATTGTTAGATCCTTTTCTACTACTTGCTAGCATTCCTATTTCAATTTCAATATTAAGGTTGATTCCAAACTGGGGTTTGACCAAGGCAAACCCCTCAAACAAACAACAAAAATCCTCCTTTTCTTGCAGGTATAGGTGCGGAATTTCGGATCTGAGAGATAATTTGGATACCCTTTTCGGCAAACTTTCAAGATTTGCGAACATAATTTGAATCATACTTCAAATAAAGAATGTAGTATTTGACCTTTTATGAGGGTCAAACCTGAGCTGAGCCATCTTGGAGAAAGATTTATGGGTTTTCTTTGTCTCGGCATTTCCAGTCTAGGATAGGTTTCAGATTTTCCCGAAAGTGTACACAGACATTAGAATTCAACATTTTCCAGATTTGCCCTAATTTGAGGTTAGTATTTGTATTTCAATTATTTCAGATTTCCAAACATAATATATATATCCTCCTCCATAGGGAAATATTGGATTTACTCTCTCTCTTTCTCTTCCATATTCTTCACAAATTGATTCAATTGTGTATTAACCTTTTGGTTGATCAAATTGGATCTCTTCTTTAGGGAATTTGGGTTTGAGAATAGATCTCATATTTCCACCTATACATTTGAATAGGGTTGAATCCATTTTACCTCTATTCACTAATATAATGTGAAACCTAAAAAGAATGTTTAGGTGTGTAAGATCAATAATGTTCACTAAGATATAAAGGGAGAATAATTATCTTCAAGGTAGACCTTTGATAGTTAAATAAATTCAATCAAATAATCACCATAAGCAAAGAGGTTGCTATTTTAGGGAAAATAAAAAAGAGAGGATATATGTACTTATCATGATGATAGAAGAGTGAGTATTGAATTGATGGGATTCAATGATTTTCTTGACGTATCATATAGAAATAGTGTCTCTTTGTCTCTCTATCAATGAAGTACCTTGAAGTCAATGCTACATCTTTGTTATACCATACAAAAATTTCAACTATTTAGAGAATGCAATGTTCATCAAGCTATCTTATGCATTTGGACTTACCCTATAAATTAGTGGAGCTTTGTTCAATAATATTATTTGGTATAAAAATATTCAGATTACTTTTCTCAAGAATATCTAGGAATTTTTGGTATTAATAAATAGCATAAGGGTGAACAAGTTCTCCTAGATCAATCTATAGGAATTGAACAAAAAAAAAACATGAAGCAATTGCGTAAGTGTGAAGATTTATTACTCTTTTTAATGAACTATAATGAATAGTTTCTTGTTTAGAAGGTGATTTCCTAATGATTAGAATGAATGCATCTAAGTTATATAAATACTAGTGCATAGCATCAAATTTTGCCAAATATTTATTTAGTCTCTTCAAAGTTGGAAAATAAATGGGAAGTTGACCAATTTTGGTTTGAATTTTTGAAATGAAAGGGTTCAAGTTTGCAATTATAGGTCTTCTTTATAACCAAAAATATGCCCTAGAATATGTTAATGATCGTATTCAAGTGAAAATGAAATAATAAAATAGCCTTTTCAAGGGTCTTCAAGGGATAATCCTTCAATTGTGAAAGATGCGAAACAAAAATGGAGTCCTTTGGAGAAAGATTGGATAAAAATTAACTTTTATGGGGCCACCAATGACAACCAAGGTCTAAGTAGAGTTAGATTTGTAATTAGGGATTGAAAAGGAAACATGTTGGTAGTTGGGCAAAAAAAATTGATTGAGGTAAGAAACAAGAAAGCTAAAGTCCAAGTAGCCCTTCTAAATATCAAGGAAAAGTAATTTAATGTGAAGAAACTCCCTTTGGAGGGAAAATCTCTAGTAACTATAACATCAATATCAAAAGGGGAGACACGGTTCTAGTATCTCAACAAATTCATAAAGAAGATCATGTCACTAATAGGAACTTTTGAAGGTTTCAGAGTCTCCTACGTGAAGAGGGAGGGGAATGTGGAAGTAGATGTAATGTCAAAGCTACATGTCAAATGGAAAGAGAAAGGGAGAGAAGATGCAATTGAAGACTTTTGGGGAATTAAGGGGGAATGGCTTGATTGGGATCAATGAAACAAATTAGTTGATTTTAGAATTTCATAGAAGTGAGATGGTATTGTTTGAGGAAAATCCTTTTATTATAGAGTTCAAAATCATGGTTTCATATGTGAATTGGAATGGCGTGGCATTTCCCACTTTTCTAGATAAGCATAGTCATTAATAACTATAATAGCCAAAATGTATATTTAATTACCATGTTCATTAATGATGATGGAGGAGTAGATCTTGGTATGATTTGGAAGCAGGTGAAATTTATACCACATGTACAAGGAGATCGTGTTGCATTTTGGAAGGGCTTTTGAACTCATAACAATAATAGAAGTTTCTAAAAAAGAAAAGAGCTGGGTATAGCTAGAGCTGATCAATGATTCAAATGACATTATGAAATATTGAAATAGAGCGATAGGTGTTGGTATTTGCTGGTAGAGTGTGAGATCACAATGGAGATGAATTTCACTCTCAAAACTCTCAATAAACAACAACCATTTTGCGGAGAACTTTCAAGGAGAAGGATGAAGGACATTTTCTTGATTGATAGTCCAAAGTTATGGCAGATTAGGGATGTGTTGTTGGGGCAGGAATTCATGCATACAAAGCATAGATCTACATGCTTAACATAGATGTTTCCTTTGCAGTTTTTGCCTGGGCACTCCAATTGGGGCTGAAGGAAGGAGCTTTATATGGGTTATGTGATCATGTGTTAGACTGAAATGGGATGGAGGAATGATTCCAATGCTTTTAGTGGTTGATCCAAGGCTTGGCTTTCAAGCTGGTGATGGGAATTGGCGGCTGGTGGAGGGTACAAGTTAGAGTTTCAAGCCTTTTTTGGTTTGGAGTGCTTCGACGAGCAAATATAGGAGAATTGATGTAGGAGATGTATGGGAGTTGCTCAAGGAATTCCTACACGAGGTTAATGAGGAAAGGAAAGAGAAGGAAAAAGTGTGTCATATGGCCAAGAAGACCAAGTTGTAGACCAAAGACGAGCTTTTCATTCTTGAAGGCTCCTTGATGGATGAAGATGTATATAAGACTAAGAGGTCTATTCCAACAAAGCTTCAGGTGGGGGGTTTTATTTAAAGTTGTTGTATTTGGTTAGTTTTATAGATTATGGTAGTCATCCATTCAATGTAGTATGACTTTGTAATTCGGTAATCAAATGTTAGCTTAGGGTTTATGGTTAAACTCCGCTCATGGACTTCTTCATAGTTTGCCCAAATTTTTGTACCTAGTTGGACATTTTGATTTGGTTTTTGCCTCAGAAACAATGTTGCAAAAAGGTTGATTGGTATAGTTTTAGGGTTACTTCTGAAAGAGCTTTTTGGCAGAGACAAATTAGTTGTATATATTTTTATCGTACTTTTTATTATTAATAAAAATCTATAATAATCAATCAAAAAATTTATAAAATAAAATTACATAAATTTAAGTATAGAAAATAAATAAATAAAGAAGAGATATGTATAATAGTATAAATATATAAAATATGACTAAGTTTATAGAAATATTATTAATATATAAATAAACAAAAATTAAGAAAACGTATCCAACTTGACATTGCATTTTTCCATTTATTATATACATAATTCGTCATCACTCGAGCCCTAGAAGCTTTCCTTATAAGTTTTTATATGGGATTTTACGTTTACCTATTTATTTTTCTCGCTCCAATTTCAATGAATTGAGTTGTTGACTTCAATGTCTTATCTCTATTTCTTTTTGGTAACCAACTGCTCTCATCTTAAAATGACACATGTTTTTAAAAATATATATATATTATAATAATTCGGCAGATAGTTGTTGTCCTTAATATTTAACATTTGCGGATCTGATGTAACAAGTTTGTTCTTTTGCATTTGTCGGTGATGTGAAGCCACTAGTACCCTGTATTTGGGAACTTAAAAAAATGATTGCCTTCATTTTCCTACATGAACTGAATAAACATGTTCTCCATATGAAAGAAAAAGATCGAAAGCGACCTCCTACATTACTAATATTACTAATATTCAATTTAAGGAAAAATATTTTGTCATACTCGTAATCAACTTTATGTAGGGTTAATTAGGGTAATTTATTTAATAAAATTACTTCAATTTAATTATTAATTATGAGAATGAAATCAAACAATTGTAATTATAATTCTTGAATGGAGGTTTTGTATCTATAAAGTCATTTTACCTTTCTGATAGGGAGTGTTGCACCTCTTCTCGAGGCACTATCCTGGCTTCATCCATTATTTCAGTGTTGGAGCCTTGCACTTAAGAAGACTTGATTCTTAGTTCATTACGGACCTTTCAACTTCATTAGTAGACTAAGGATCTATAGATGCATTTGTTATTTTAGAAAAAGTAATTAATAAAATTAAAATTATTTTTCAATTAAAGAAAGTTTTTGATGGATTTTTTTTAATTTAAATGATTGTTTATTTTGAAATATGTGATCTCTTTGTTAGTAAATTATTTTGTGTTATGTGTTTAATCTATGTTCTATCAAGAAATAAGTCTATAGGTTTGGATTTTTGGCAAATAGGGATTTGACTTCATCATTCAAACTTTATGCTTGCAATCTACACTATTACTTTTGTTAGTGGTGCAGGAGCACCAAGGATGATCCAATGGGATCATTGATGAAATGTTTCTACTTTGTTTTTTTTGTCATCTAAACCTTGTAATAAGGCCTCAATTAGGCCATTTGTGTTATAATAAGGCTATAAGGCAGATTTGGTCACAAAGTCCCGTAAAAACAATGGTTGGTCAATGTTAGTCAAGCTTCTCCAAAACATGTTGAATATTTTTCAGAAGTGTTTGAAGAGCTTAAAGGTTCTATTATGATGTTTGTAATGTTATATGGTCACTTTAATGTGACAAATGCAAAACATGTTTAAATTGTAAAAATTTGTCAAAAAGTTGCTATGCAACTTTGACAACATTTGTGTTCATTTGTAAACCAACGACCAACTAATTTAAAAATTAGTTGGGTCAGTTGGGACATGTCCATGGAGGTGTTAAAAGACTCATATGGGTGAATTCAGATGTAACTTGGAGTTTGGGTTAAAAAAACAAGAATTTTATGTTTTGTAAATGCAAGTTTCATGTATAGTTTATTGTTTCCTGTTATTGTACAAACACTCACTGATTGGGAAACTTGATCCGTGAACATGAAAACTTAGTCTGATGAGTTAGTCTCCCTTTGTAAGTGGTTTGGTATCATTTGGTGCACGTATAAGGAAGATCCATAAGGTTTTGTGAAGACTAGTTCAGGAACCCTACAAACACTAGGTTTTGGATTCAAATGGCCCTAACCTAACATTCCATTGTTGGGATCTAGCCAATTCCCTAGGGAATGTTAGGTCTCTATGTATATTACAAGATAAAAGTGGTTTGGAATAGTACACTCAAATCCTAATTTTTGTCATGATGCCTTGGGCTTGGCATTTGGATGTGACAACCTAGGAAAGAGAAGAAATCAAGTTGTAGAAGAACCAAATGAAGGTGTGGGTGTAACCTAGTGGGTGATTTGGTGTCCTTAGATATAGGAAAAGATAAAACATGTGATGCAGGAGCATCTCAGGTCCTTGGCAATCCTGTGTCACCAAAAAGATGTTTGAAGTTTTCTATGTTGCTTGGTTCCTTCTTTGACTAAGTTGGTTCGGTGTTGCTCGGTTTCCTTTGTTTACTAGTGTTGGTCGGTTATCTCTCTGGCACTCGGTGAATTTCCCTGGCGCTTGGTGATGCTTGTCTGGCACTTGGTTGTCCTTGCTTACCGAGTTGTTTATTTTGGATTCCTATTGAGGCCGACTCTTGCAATTAATTTTGGTCATGGATTTAATGATGGTATCTATCATTGGGAAGCTTGTGGACTTAGATCTGGTCATTCCTTCCGTTGATGGTGGATCTAAAGTCAAACTTGATTCGGTAGCCTCTTGTATCAATGTAGTTGTTTGGTTAGAGTTTAGGAAGTTAGTTAGAAGTAAGTTTTGATAGAAGATAGAAGCTAGAAGATTAGAGATTATTGGAAAATCCTCACATGTTGGAGGACTTCTGTACTTGATTGTAATATCTGGCCTAAACTGGGAAGGCCTTACTGATGAACTACAACTGATTTAGAACCTGATTGAAGAATCTATGATTTAAGATCATTGAGCTGATTGATTAGATATGTAATATGATTAAATCAGTATTATGTTGTCATTGATGTCAACTAGTTTGACAACACTTATCTTGTAAGTTACTATACCGAAACATTTGTAGAAAAGGAGTGAAAGAGATGAAGTACAAAAATATCTACATGAGGAAGATGGATATGACAGATGAGGATAAAGAATACATTGAGTAACTTGTTGATGAGTCTATGACCTTATGTTATTGACTTGATTATGTTTCATTCATCTATGATGAGGAAAAGAGCTGAAAGACACAAGATAGTGTTGTCGGTTGATGAAGCATTTTAGTATACACCGACGGGATGTAGTGTATACCGAGCACAGTATAAACCGAGCTTGTGTTCACTGACACATTTCTTTGTTAACCGAGCAAGAGAAAAGAATTAAATGATTAGTTTAGCTGATAAGATTGATGAGCTGGAAAGTGTATGATTTCGAGGTAATAGATAATGTTTGTTACACTGATTGATGGCTAACAAAATTCAAGAAAGATCTAAAGTATGATAATCAAACATGTTATTGACACAAGTGACGAGGTATGTTTAAGCGACAAAATCAACGAAGATGATTAAGCGGAAAAATCTGATGGAGTGAAAGAAAATGGTTTACTTGTTTATATAAGAGACTGGAGATTTCATAGTTAGTAGTAATGCCGGAAGGAGGAGGCTGCAAAATTATCATGTGAACAAGTTTTCATACATACTTGATCATATTGGTTAGTGAGAACCGAACTGCAGAGTTTTTACCAAGTGACAGGAAGCTATTACTGAGTGATAGTAAGTTACTGAACGTTGATTGGAATAGAATTGATTTAATGATTAGAGGATTGAATGAGCTTAATATTGATCTGTATATTTGCAATTGAATTTGTATTAAGGTAGATCACCTACTCTTACATTTTAACCATTTTACACAGTCAAATCTCTTAACCAAGTGGACTAAGAAAGTCTTTTATGGAACATTGTTATCCTATCAACCCTAGAGTGACTATTGGTTGGATGATAACAGTTGGTCTAAAATCCTCTAACAAGGTCACACCTAACAGTGTGTGTTTAACCTTTAACAGGGTTGGGTCTTCACCGACCTCACTTCAGAAGAGTGAATATTTTGGGTTGCCAATCCCAGGTGGTTTTTCCCTTCACAGAGTTTCCACATTAAATCTCTTGTGTTATGTGTTGATTGTGATGTTTGTTTGATGTCATATTTGCATGTTTCATATTTGATTTGATCAGTAACTACTATATGTTTTAGACTGGTAATCAATAAAAGCATAGACAGTACAATATTTTAAGTTACCGAGTATCAGAAGTTTTAAGTATTTGTTTTTGGATTATACATTTTGTATTGAGACATTGGATAACTGATTCACCCCCCTCTCAGTTATTCTAACAATTGGTATCAGAGCATTGGTTGCTTAGAATAGAGTTTTAAGGAATTCAGTACAAAGATCTCAAAATGTATAAGAGGGAAGTGCCAAAGCTAAACAAAGAGAACTTCACAGTATGGAAAAGCTGGATGAAGCTGCACATTTCTGGAATTGGGAATGTTGCACTAGAATTGATGGAGAATGGATATATAGAACCAACCCCCGGTCCCCTGACACTTGATCAACTGAGAGACAGACATGAGCACAATATTACTATGATGGAGATTGTTACTACCTGTATCGATGCACAATTTGAAGATATTAAAAGTTGCACTACTGCAAAAGACATGTGAGATAAAATTTCTCATGTTTACAATGGAGATGTGAATGTCAAAAGAGCTAGAGCAGAAAGTGTAAGGGGTAGATTTGATGATATGAAGATGAAGGAAGGTGAGAATATTGTGCAATACACAAATAGATTGAAAGAGGTAGTACATGCTATTAGAGCATCTGATGGAGTTATTAGTGAAGAAACAGTTGTAAGCAAAGTCCTCAGAACCTTATTGTTAGTTTACATAATCAGAATATCTGCTATTCATGAAACAAGGTTTGTAGCTGGTAATGTCCTTACACTTGACAATCTGATTGGTAAACTTACAACCTTTGAATTGAATAACTTTGACAACAGTGTTGTTCCATCTGTGGAATCCGCTTTCATGTCTTCTCTGAAGATTGGCAAGTCTAGTAGGAATAATAAGAATGATGATAGTGATAGCAACACCGATGATGATCTTGATGAACTTGAAGCTCTTATGGCCAGAAGATTACCCAAAGGTAAAGGAAGGTATAGATGTAAGCTACCTTTGGCATGCTTTAACTGTAAAGAGGTTGGCCACATCGCTGCTAGATGTCCACATAAGAAAGATGATGAAAGAACCAAATACCGATCTAAAGGAAGTTATGGGAGAAGATTCAATAGAGGCTACTGATACAACAAAGATAACTGAGATAGTAATGATAAAGGGAAAAAGGTATGTTACATAGCCGAAGATAATGAATCTGAATCTGATTTTGATGATGATGTAGAAGTTGTATTTGTTGCTATGAAAGATGACTCAGAGGAAGAAGAAAAACATGTAGAAACAATGCTGATCTCTAAAGTTAACAAAAATAATACATGGATCATAGACAGTAGATGTACACATCACATGACTGGTGATGAAGAGAAATTTGATCAACTTGAAGAATACAATGGAGGATCTATTAAGATGGGTAATGACACACCATGTATGGTAAGAGGTAAAGGATTGTTGATGATAAATGATATGATAAAATGTGAAAATGCTTATTGGGTAGAAGGACTGAACTATAACTTGTTAAGTGTGGCACAACTGAACAATTCAGGTCACCGAGTTGCTTTTGAGAGCAAGAAAGTGAAAATATTTGATGATGGTGGAAGACTAGTTGGAACTGGTGCACAATCAAGAGGTAATCTATTTTATCTTGATACTGATGAATCTTCTTGCTTGATGATGGAAAATGAAGATGCTTGATTGTGGCATAAAAGGTTATGCCATGTGAATTTTGATAACATGATTAAGATTAGTAAAAGCAAAAGAGTTAGAGGTTGCCTAACTTGTCAAAACCTGATCATGTTATGTGTCATGAATGTTAGAAAGGTAAGATGACTAAATCTAGTTTCAAAAGTAAGGATTATTCAACAAAGAAGATACTTGAGTTGGTTCATACCAATCTATGTGGTCCTATGAGAACTCAAAGTTATTATGGTGATAGATACTTTATTCTTTTTGTTGATGACTATACTAGATTGATGACTGTTATGTTCTTGAAAGAAAAATCTGAAGCATTTAAGATGTTCAAGTGATATAAAGCTAAGGTAGACAAAGAGACTGGTAAAGAACTGAAATGTCTAAGATCTGATAGAGGAGGTGTATTTATCTCTGATGAATTTAATAATTTCTATGATGAGCATGGTATTAAAAGACAGGTCTCTGGACTGAGAACACCTCAGCAGAATGGGATTACTGAAAGAAGGAATAGGTCAATAGTTGACTGTGCAAGAACATTGATGCTGCAAAAGAATGTTGCTCAGACATACTGGAGGGAAGCTGTCAGTACAACTGTTTATGTTTTGAATTGAGTACAACTGAAAAAGGACACTAACAAGACACCCTATGAGTTGTGGTTTGGACACAAACCTACTATAAGTTATTTCAGGATTTTTGGAAGCAAATGTTTTATTCTAAAAGATGAGAGAAATGGGAAATTTGACTCAAAAGATGATGTAGGGATATTTCTAGGATATGCCAGTAAAAGCAAAACATATAAGTGTCTAAATAAAACTACTAATAAAATGATTGAAAGCACTAATGTCCGAGTTGACGAGTTTGATGAAAAGAATGCAAAGGAAAGTACAAAGGAACCGGAAGACTATGGTAGATTCACTTACATTGAACACCCAAAGTATCTACTGAAGTCACAGCCTGTGATAACTGGTCAACAGAAAAATAACACAGAAGAATAGGAAAGAGAAACCGACGAGCGGGATGGACCTACCGAGAAAGCAAATGAACCTGTACAGGATGAACAAGAAAGAAGAAATAGGATACTAGCGAGTTTTGTCAGAAGACACCATCCTGAAACACAAATTATTGGAGACAAACAAGCTGGCATGCAAACAAGGAGTAAAGCAAGACAAGGTACATGTCTAGTTTGTGACTATAAACCGAAGAATGTAAAAGTTGCATTAGAAAATGATGAATGGGTTAATGCAATGAAAGGAAATAGAACAGATAGAGAAGAATGAAAACTTGACCTTAGTACCCTAACCTAAAGATAAGAATGTTATCAGTACTAAGTGGATATTTAGGAACAAGCAGAATGAGAATGGAGAAGTAACAAGAAATAAAGCTAGATTGGTGTGCAAAGGATATGCACAGGAGGAAGGAATAGATTATGGTGAAACATTTGCACTTGTTGCTAGATTGGAAGGAGTCAAAATGCTACTTGCATATGTTGCACACAATAAATTCAAAGTTTACCAAATGGATGTCAAGTCAACATTTCTGAATGGAATACTTGAAGAAGAAGTCTACATAGAACAACCTGAAGGGTTCATTGATCCAGAAAAGAAAGATATGGTATGTAGATTACATAAAACTTTATATGGTTTGAAGCAAGCACCGAGAGCCTGGTATGAGAGGCTGCATACTTATTTGTTAAGTATAGGATTTGTAAGAATGAGTGAGAACAACAATCTGTATATGAAAGGAGATACTGATGATACTATTCTTATTGCTGAAATATTTGTGGATGACATTATTTTTGGAGGTCAAGATCAAATTTGTAAGTCATTTGCTGATGAAATGAGAAGTGAATTTGAGATGTCTATGTTCGGAGAGATTAAGTTCTTTCTTGGACTACAAGTGATCCAACAGAATGATGGTATATTCATCACACAATCCAAATATATCAAGGAAGTATTGAAGACATTTGGCATGGAAGATTCTAGACCTGTGGGAACACCGATGACTACTGGATGTAAATTAACTAAGGAAGATGAAACTATAGAAGTGAACCAGACATTGTACCAATCAATGATTGGTAAGTTGATGTATATAGTACATAGTAGACCAGACATAACACATGCTATGGGAATTGTTGCAAGATTTTTTGCAAACCCTAGAGAATCACACATGATTGCTACAAAGAGAATCTTAAGATACTTGAGGAAAATAAAAGATTATGGATTATGGTATCCTAAGGAAGGCAAGTTTGAACTTAGAGTCGATACCGGCGTTGATTGGGCTGGAAATGTGGATGATAGAAAAAGTACCACCAGAGGAGCATTTTTCTTTGGTGAAAGACTTGTTACATGGACAAGTAAGAAGTAGGCTTTCATTTCTTAGTCTATAGCCGAAGCAGAGTATGTTGCTACTACTACAAACTGTTCAAGCATTGCATATATTAAGAAAGTTCTGGAAGGTATGAATGAGATAATCACTGAGCCGGTGATTATATACTATGATATCACCAGTGCAATAAATATTTCAAAGAATCCAATGATGCACTATAAAACAAAGCATATATCAATTAAGTATCACTACTTGAGAGAACAAGTACAGGAGAAGAAAGTTAAACTAGAGTTTGTTACATCAAAAGAACAACTTGCAGATATATTTACAAAGGCTCTATTGAAGGATACATTTGAGTACTTAAGGACTAGACTTGGGGTTTGTCCCCTATCTATTGGTCACTAATGTGATCTGGATGTTGCATCAGCCTAATCTTATCAGAAGATCATTCATGTTGATGAAGCATAGTTCACACTTTGGATCATGTCTAAGGTTGTGAAAAATTGGAGAATTGGAACAAATTGGGATATCAGTATACAGAGATACAGAGAATGCATTGGACAACAGAGAGTTACTTGGCTACTACAGAGCTGTATGTTTATTTGTTTCTTTGGTATTGTTGTCAAAGGGAGTGATAAACAATATGAAACAATATGCACCGATGAGAACTATCTAAGGGAGAGACAAATTGAAGAAAGGAAGAGCACTGAAGATCAGCTACTGAGAATAGAAGAAGGAATTCAAGAACTGAAAAGATCTTATTTGTAGAATGTCAAAGCTGCATTTGTAATGCTGTTGAGTAATGTAGTGATTAAACATATTAAGCTAGGGAGAGCTTGTACAAAATTTGTTCACAGAGCTATAGAATACATGTTTGGTATGTGTATGGTATATTTCATATTACTTGAGTTCCCATCAATGCCAAAGGGAGAGATTGATGAACTACAACTGATTTAGAACTTGATTGAAGAATCTATGATTTACGATCACTGAGCTGATTGATTAGATATGTAATATGATTAAATAAGTATTATGTTGTCATTGATGTCAACTAGTTTGACAACACTTATCTTGTAAGTTAATATACCAAAAAATTTGTAGAAAAGGAGTGAAAGAGATGAAGTACATAAATATCTACATGAGGAAGATGGATATGACAGATGAGGATAAAGAATACATTGAGTAACTTGTTGATGAGTCTATGACCTTATGTTATTGACTTGATTATGTTTCATTCATCTATGATGAGGAAAAGAGTTGAAAGACACAAGGCAGTGTTGTCAGTTGATGAAGCATTTCAGTATACACCGACGGGATGTAGTTTATACCGAGCATAGTATAAACTAAGCTTGTGTTCACCAACACATTTCTTTGTTAACCAAGTAGGAGAAAAGAATTAAATGATTAGTTTAGCCAATAAGATTGATGAGCTGAAAAGTGCATGATTTTGAGGTAATAGATAATGTTTGTTACACTGATCAACGACTAACAAAATTTAGGAAAGATCTAAAGGATGAGAATCAAATGTGTTATTGACACAAGTGCCAAGGTATGTTTAAGTGGAAAAATCAATGAAGATGATTAAGTGGAAAAATCTAATGGAGTAGAAGAAAACAACTTACTTGTCTATATAAGAGACTGGAGATTTCATAGTTAATAGTAATGCTGGAAGGAGGAGAATGCAAAATTATCGCATGAACAAGTTTTCATGCATACTTGATCATACTAGTTAGTGAGAACCGAACTACAGAGTTTTTACCGAGCGACATGAAGCTATTATCAAGTGATAGTAAGTTACTGAACATTGATTGGAACATAATTGATTTAATGATTAGAGGATTGAATGAGCTTAATATTGATCTGTATATCTGCAATTAAAGTTGTATTAAGGCAGATCACCTACTATTACATTTTAACCATTGTACATAGTCAAATCTCTTAACCGAGTGGACTAAGAAAGTCTTTTATGTATCATTCATAGAATGAACATTGTTATCCTATCAACCCTAGAGTGACTACTGGTTGGACGATAACAATTGGTCTAAAATCCTCTAACAAGGTCACACCTAACAGTGTGTTTGTAACCTTTAACAGGGTTGGGTCTTCACCGACCTCACTTCAGAAGAGTGAATATTTTGGGTTGTCGGTCCCAGGTGGTTTTTCCCTTCACAGGGTTTCCACGTTAAATCTCATGTTATGTGTTGATTGTGATGTTTTTTTGATGTCATATTTGCATGTTTCATATTTGATTTGATTGGTAACTACTATATGTTTTAGACTGGTAATCGGTAAAAGCATAGATAGTACAGTATTTTAAGTTACTGAGTATCAGAAGTTTTAAGTATTTGTTTTTGGATTATACATTTTGTATTGGGACACTAGATAACTAATTCACCCCTCTCTCAGTTATTCTAACACTTACAACCTAGCATGTATGAATCAAATTGAAGATAATATATGAAAGATATATGCATTCTCTCTCTCTCTCACTGTTGTGTTGTTGCTTCTACGTGTGATCTCTGCAAGGTGGATCTAGTTAGGGTGTGCCTTTGGCCCCTCTCCCCATCCTCCCTTGCATTAGGTGGTGTTAGAGTGAGGTGAGATCTGGATCTAGGTTTACAAATCTAGGTTTGAGGGTTCCTTCTTGTTAAACCCTAGTTGATTTGTTGTGGGGTAGCAGATTGCAATATGGCCTGCAATTGTAGAGGGTTTCAAGATGGTTCGTGGGAGGTGAGATGTGGATCCAGGATTGGCAGACATGTTGAGACAACTTGCTGCTACATTAGAAGTTGTTGAAACATCCCAAAGAAGAGGAAGACATCTTGAAGATGTTAGTGATGATGAAATTGAGGAAGAATAAGGTGATGTAGAACCTACACCAGCGATGGATCAAGGTGAGGAAATATTGTTGAAGGCTTTGACAAATCTAAAGTCTACACCACACTTTAATCCTCCTAAGTATATTGGAAAATTGGATTTTGATGAATTGGTGGACTGGATCACCAAGATGGAAAATTACTTTGAGTATGAAAATGTACTTGAGGAAAAGAAGGTGAAAATTGCAAGCACAAAGTTGAGAAGTCATGCATCCTTGTGGTGGGAACACCTACAATTGGATAGAAAGAGGAAAGGAAAAGCCAAAATCAAGGTATGGAATAAAATGGTGAATAAATTGAAAGGAAAGTTCTTACCTTGTGATTATCAGATTAACCTAGTTAGGCGAATGCAAAGTTTGAAGCAGAAAGATAGCTCGGGAAAAGAATATACTAAGGAATTTTATAGATTAGATATCAGATCTGGAGATGATGAAGATGATGTGGAAAGAATTTCTAGATCCCTGAATGGTTTGATAGTTTCCATCCAAGAAGAAATCATTTTGGTCAAATTGGAGAACATTGAAGAGGCTTATCAATTTGCATTGAAAGGTGAGGAGAGATTGAACAAGAAACATGAGCAAAGACAAAGAGGTAGAGGTGGTAGATTCCCTAGAGGAAGAGGTAGATCTTATAGTGAAAACAATAGATTTGAACCTAAAAAGACAAATTTGGATAAAGGCAAGACTGAGTGGAAAGGTGAAAGTTCATCTAGAGGCAGAGGCAGTAACTACTAGGGTGGTTATAATAGAGGTGGTTTCCAAGGATCTTGTTACAATTGTGGAGAAGAAGGACAAAGATTATTTGAGTGTACACATGCAAGTAAGAAGGTTGGTAATAGTAGAAATGCCTTGGTGCAAGAAGAGTCACCAAATGAACCTAAGAAGGAAAATAACTTGATGGTAAGGAGAGCACTTTGGAGTGAAGGTAAAAAGGAAGATCTAGTAAGGAAAATTTTGTTCAAGACTAGATGTAGAGTTTCTGATGAAGTTTGGAAGGTAATCATTGACATTGGTAGCTCAGAGAATCTGGCATCTGAGGAAATGGTTACAAAGTTGCAGTTGAAAAGGTTGGAACATCCGAAGCCCTATCAAATTTCATAGATCAAAGATGAGCATACACTCTTGGTAAGTGAAAAATGTTATGTGAATTTGAAAATTGGAAAGTACTATGATAAGGTGTTATGTGATATCATGTATATGGATTGTTGTCATATTTTTTTGGGTAGACCTTGGCAATATGATAGACATGCTATATATGATGGAAGATTGCATAAATATACTATTTGGGCTGATGGAAGAAGAACAATCTTGTTACCTTTGATTGAAGAACCTGCTAGTAATGTTTGCACATCCGTGAAAGTTTTCTTGATGAGAGGAAGAAAGTTTGTTAAGGATTTGAAGAAGAATGATGTATGTTTTGTTGTGATTCCTAACAAACCGAGTAAGAAAATAGAAGATAGTGTCCCTGAGGAGATTGATAAGTTACTCACTGAGTACAGTGAAATTAGTTCTGATAATGTACCTAATGGTTTGCCACTGAAAAGAAGCATTAATCATTGCATGGATCTAATCCCTAGAGCTAGTTTACCGAATAAGCCACCACATCGGTTGACACCTACCGAGAATTAGGAATTGAATTGAAAATCAAGAATTGTTGCAGAAAGGTTTGATCAGAGAAAGTTTGAGTCCTTGTGCATTACTTGCTGTATTGGCACCTAAGAAGAATGGAGAATAGCGAATGTGTATTGATTCCAGAGAAATTAACAAGATAAGAGTGAAATATAGGTTTCCTATATCGAGAATGGATGATATAATGGATAGTTTGACTGGAGCAAAGTATTTTACCAAAATTAATTTGAAAAGTGGGTATCATCATATCAGAATCAGAGAAGGTGATGAGTGGAAGACTACTTTCAAGACAAAAGAAGGTTTATATGAGTGGTTGGTTATGCCTTTTGGTTTAACTAATGCACCAAGTACTTTTATGAGGTTGATGAATGAAGTTTTGAAGAAATTCTTGGGTAAGTTTGTGATTGTATACCTTGATGATATTTTGATATTCAGTAAGACCAAAGAAGAAAATTTGTTACATGTTAAACAAGTATTGTAGAGATTGAAAGAAGAAAAGTTGTTGATTAACTTGAAAAAGTGTATGAAAGAGGAGATTGTGTATTTGGGATTTGTGATTTCAGCTGATGGTTTGAAGATGGATCCTGAAAATGTTGAAGCTATTTTGAATTGGCCTACACCTGAGAATGCTAGTGAGGTAAGATCATTTTATGGTTTGGTAATTTTTTACCGAAAGTTCATTAGGAATTTTAGTTCAATTTGTAATGCTATGACTGAGACTATGAGAGGAGATAAAAGAGAATTCAAGTGGACACATGGAGTTGATAAAAGTTTTGAGACCTTGAAGCAGAAGGTTGTTGAATTGTCTATTTTGGAATTGCCTAATTTCAATAAGGTATTTCAAGTGGAATGTGATGCAAGTGGTAGTGCAATTGGAGCTATGTTGAGTCAAGAAGGTAAACCTATTTCTTTCTTTAGTGAAAATTTGAATGATGCAAAAAGGAAATACTCTATGTATGATCAAGAATTCTATGCTATTGTTCAAGCATTGAAGAAATGGAGACATTATTTGATACCGAGTGAATTTGTGTTGTATACCAATCATAAGGCTTTACAGTATTTGTGTAGTCAGAATAAGTTGAATTAGAGACATATGAAATGGGTTGAGTATTTGCAAAGTTATACATTTGTGATAAAGCATAAGAGTGGAGTTACAAACTAAGTTGCTGATACATTAAGTAGAAGGAGATCTTTGATGACCGAGATGAAAATTGAAGTTCTTGGCTTTGATGACATGAGAGATTCTTATGAATTTGATCCTAATTTTTCTAAGATGTGGAGAAAGTGCATAACACCTATTCAAGATCAACCGAGTACTAAATGGGAAGAATATTTCATTCAAGATTAAGGTATGTTGTTTAAAGGTATTAGGTTGTGTATATTGAGAGGACCAATGAGAACTAATTTGATAAAAGAGAAACATAGTAGTGGTTCGGCTAGACATTTTGGTGTTGATAAGACATTGAATTTTCTTAAGGAGAAATACTTTTGGCCACATTTGTATAAAGATGTTCAGAAATTTGTGAAAAGTTGTGGAATTTGTCAGGTTGCAAAAGGAGTAAGTTAGAATACTGGATTGTATACACCGATTTATGTTCTTGAGAAACCTTGGATTGATATCAGTATGGATTTGGTTCTTGGCTTACTGAAGACAGTAAGAGATAATGATTCTATATTTGTTGTTGTGGATAGATTTTCTAAAATGGCACATTTTATACCTTGTAGAAAGACATCAGATGCAGTACATATCATAGATCTTTTTTTTAAGGAAATTGTCATATTGCATAGATTATTGAGGAGTATTATTTTTGACCAAGACAGTAAATTTGTTGGATACTTTTGGAAGACCCTTTGGAGAAAGTTTGGCACTAAGTTGAAATATAGTTCTACATTTCACCCACAAACTGATGGACAAACATAAGTTGTGAATAGAAGTTTGGGAAATATTTTGAGATGTTTAGTTGGAGACACATCGAGTAATTAGGATTCTGTGTTGGCCCAAGTAGAGTTTGCATACAATAATTCAGTGAATAGGAGTAATGGAAAAACACCTTTTGAGATTGTAAATGGCATACAACTGAGAGGTATATTTGATTTGAGGGATATTGTTGATGAAAGAAAGAAAAGTGTTGAAGGAGTAAAGTTTACTGAGTATATGAAGATATTACATGAAGATGTGAAATATAAGTTGGAGAAAAGTAATTAGAAATACAAAGACAAATCTGATAGATCAAGAAGACATAAGACTTTTGCAGTCGGTGATGACGTAATGGCTCATTTGGAGAAAGGTCGATTTCCCGTTGGAACATATGGGAAGCTGAAAATGAAGAAGTTTGGACCTTGTAAGATACTGAAGAAATTTGACAGTGAAAATGCTTATGAGATTGAGTTACCTGATGACATGGATATATCACCTATTTTCAACATTGCTAATTTGTATGAGTACCATGAACTAGATGAAGAAATGACAATACCAAATGATTATCCTAAGAAACAGAAAGAAGAAGTTGAGCAAATTTTGCAACAAAGAATTAGTAGAAGTACAAGAGGAAAATAGTATATGGAATATCTGGTAAAGTGGAAGAATAAACCAATTGAAGACAGTGCATGGATTTCACAATTTGAGTTGGATGCAGCTCGGATCGTACCCATTTCATGATTTAGAGAATCATTTCAAATAACCCCAGGTGTCTGATGCAGGAGCATCTCAGGTCCTTGGCAATCCTATGTCACCAAAAAGATGTTTGAAGTTTTCTATGTTGCCTAGTTCCTTCTTTGATCGAGTTAGTTCGGTGTTGCTCGGTTTCCTTTGTTTACCGGTGTTGGTTAGTTATCTCTCTAGCACTCGGTGAATTTCCCTGGCACTCGGTGATGCTTGTCTAGCGCTCAGTTGTCCTTGCTTACTGAGTTGTTTATTTTGGATTCCTATTGAGGTCGAATCTTGTAATTAATTTTGGTCACAAATTTAATAATGGTATCTATCATTTGGAAGCGTGTGGACCTAGATCTGGTCATTCCTTCCATTGATGGTGGATCTAAAGGCTGAATTGATTCGACAGCCTCTTGTATAAATGTAGTTGTTTGGTTAGAGTTTAGGGAGTCAGTTAAAAGTAAGTTTTGATAGAAGATAGAAGCTAGAAGATTAGAGATTATTGGAAGATCCTCACATGTTGGAGGACTTATGTACTTAATTTTAATATCTAGCATAAATTGGGAAGGCCTTACAGCCCGACATGTATGAATCAAATTCAAGTTAATATATGAAAGAGATTTGCATTCTCTCTCTCACTATTGTGTTGTTGCTTCTGCGTGTGATCTTTGCAAGGTGGATTTGGTTAGGGTGTGCCTTTGGCCCCTCTCCCCATCCTCCCTTGCATCAACATGAATCCTTTTGTTAGGGTAAGTTGACTGGTGAAGAGTTTTGTTCACATTCCCATAAATTAGCCATGTTAGGCCTAATTGGACCAGTGTCAGTTGACCGGGTCAAAACCAAAACCTAGACATGATTTTGAGATATTTCATAGAGGTTCCAAAATGGTGTCTACAAATTTGTTTTATTTGAGCCTTGTTAAGGAAGTTTGGGAGTTAAGGGCTAAAAATCTAGCTTGTAGGGCTAGTTGCTATTAGGTCTCCTAATAGGCCTATTGAGGTAAAACTATATTGTGGGTCTTTGATGCTTCTCCCAAGAGGAAAAATTGGATTATTAGGAGAATTTGGACATGAAGGGACACTCACACATGATCTCTGCAACAATGGTGGTATGATCCTAATATGCTGCTCATATAGGTCACTTGGAATGCCTTTGGAGGAAAGGGCTTGATGTGAGGAGTTGTGTCTCCTTAATGAATTGAATTTCACACAGGAGTTTGGTGACAAGGAGGAGGACCAAGATAAATTTCAAGGTGTAAGGGAAAACCTTGGAAGGTTAGAGGAGTGGACCATTGGATGGTACCAAGTTTGGGGCCTTAATAAGTGAACCCTTAAGGATTCTAGAAGTGAACCTTATACCCTCAACGTCATATTGGTATAAGAGCCAATAGTTGGTACTTGCTTACAATGCATGTCAAAGGAAGAGAATCAAGTAGAGGCTAACACAATTCCTCCCAATAGTGAAACACCAAGATTTTGAGGAGATAGAACAAAGGATAGAAGAAACATGAGAAGCCAAATTCAAGAGGATGATGAAGAAGCTAAAAGTCAAAGATATCCATGGAGAGGGTGAGATTGAAATCTTAGATGATGAGATAAAAGGGGAGGATGAAGAAAGGCCTTCTCATCAAGATCTTCTCGTAGATCAAAGGGCTTTTGTGAATGATATCAAGGATGCACATAAGGAAGGTGTTGAGGCTAAGATGGAAGTTCATACATTCAGTGGGAAATTGGATGGAGATGAGTTGGTAGATTGGATATATGCCTTTTAGAACTTTTTTGAGTATAAGGAAGTGGTGGATAGAAAGAAAGTTAGGTTTACAAAGACAAGCTTGAAGGGCTCTACCTTGGTATGATGGAATTATTTCCAAAGTGAAAGAGAGAGGAAAAGGAAGAATGTGATTGCTAAATGGAGTAGGATGGTAAATATTCTCAATGGAAAGTTCATTCCTAAAGACTATGAAATATAAACCTAAAAAATTTCCATAATCTAAAGAAAATGGATTTGGATGTACCTGCATACATAGAAGAATTTCGTAGGATAAGCATGACGGCTAAACATAATGAAGATGAAAGGGAGAAGGGGGATTTCTATTTGAATGGTTTGAGATATTCCATTCAAGATGAGATCATTATGGTGGTTCCTAAAATAGTGGATGAGTTGTTCAAACTAGCCTCAAGAGCTAAGGACAAAATTAAGAGAAAGAATTAACATAATGGTAGAGGAAGAGGAGGTAAGAATATCAGAGGAAGAGGGAACTTTGGAGGAAGAAACCAATCAAGAAAGAATGATGGGACAAGTAATCAAGAACCTAGTGGAGAATCGAGATTCAGAGGTTGAAGAAGGCCCAATGAAAGGGGTAGAAATGGAGGCCTAAGAAGGGGTCCTAGTGTCTTCACTAGAAGATTCTATGGTTGTAACCAAGTGGGACATAACACGAGTAAGTGTGCAAAGAAAGATTTAAGTTCCCATGGAGGGGAAATGAGGAACCAATTGATTCAAGATGATGATTTTCAAAGTGTCAACTCACCTATTGGGAGTGTTGCACCAAACCTCGAAGGATAAAGTTTGATGATCAAGAGGATCCTTCTGAAGGTGCAAATGAACCAAGACCCACCCCAAAGGAAGACCGTGTTCAATACAATGTAAGGCCTATGGTAATCTTTGTAAGGTAATTGTGGATTTAGGTTCTACTAAAAATATTGTTTCAAATGAGATGGTAGATAAATTAAAATTGAAAATATTGACACATGTTAGTCCTCATAGGATTTCTTGGTTGAATAAGGGACAAAATTTCATGGTAGATGAACAAGATTGGGTTGAGTTTGAAATTAATGATTATAGGGACAAAATTTTATGTGATATTATACCCATGGACACTTGTCATCTTTTAATAGGTTGGCCATGATAGTTTGATGTAAAGGAGCAACATCATGGGGAGAAAAATACCTATATATCATAACGAAAAATGGGAAGAAGTATAGGATGGATCCTTTTCCAGAAAAGATGGGTGAAAAAAACACTAGATCTAGTGTCATGTTGATCAGTGAGAAGGAGCTTCTAGGACTCATAAAAGAGAAGAACCCTCAGGGGTATGCTTTGGTGATGAAGCCAAAGGATGATTCTAATTTGAAGAATAAGGAGAAGAAGAAGATACCACAAGAGGTGTAGAAATTATTGGACATATATAATGGTGTAATAGTGGAAGATATGGCCAATTACTTACCTCCTATAAGGGACTTAAGCCATCAGACAGATATTACACCTGGTGCTACCTTATACCTGGTGCTACCCTTTCTATAAAATAACACCTTTGCAAAATGAAGAAATAGAAAAACATATTCAAGAAATCCTAGACAAGGGATTGATTAGGAAAATCCTTAGCCCATGTGTAGTATGAATTATACTTGCACCAAAAAAATATGGGAAATGGAGATTGTGCGTTGACTCAAGGGAAGTAAACAAAATCACAATAAGGTATTGATTCCCAATGCCTAGGATTGAAGACTTGATGGACTATCTAGGAGGATCTTGTTACTTTCCTAAGATTGACTTGAAATCAGGCTACCACTAGATAAGAATCAAGTAAGGGGATGAGTGGAAGATATATTCTAAGACCGATGAGGGTCTTAATGAATGGCTAGTCATGCCATTTTGTCTTAACGATGCCCCAAGTACATTTATGCATTTGATGAATGAGGTATTGGTAGAGTTTATGAAATTTGTGGTTGTTTATCTTGATGATATAATTTTTTTTAAAAAAGGGATAAAGAAGAGAACATAAGGAACATTGAGCAAGTGTTGAAGAGGCTTCATGAGGAAATGTTGATGATCAATCTAGATAAGTGTGAATTCATGAAGACTAAATTAGTGTACCTTGGTTTTGTTGTTTCTAAAGGGTGTTTAAAAATGGATCCCTTAAAGGTTGAGGCTATCCTTAATTGGACTACACCTAGATCAGTTGGAGATGTTAGGATATTTCATGGGTTGACAACATTTTATAGGAAGTTTATTAGGGGATTCAATCACACATGTGCCCTAGTTTTGAACACCATCAAAGGGGGAGTAAAATGTAAGTTCTCTTGGAAAGAGAAGGATAAAGAAAGTTTTCAGTACTTGAAGAAAAAGGTGGTAGAATTACCTACCTTGATGCTCCATAGTTTCCACAAACTCTTCACAGTTGAATGTGATGCTAGAAAGTAGGCTATTATAGTAGTGCTTAGTCATGAAGGGCATCTAGTGGCATTATTTTCATAAAAGTTGAATGAGGAAAAATAGAAGTATTCAACCTATGACCTAGAGATCTATGAAATGGTGCAAGCCCTTAAAAAGTCGAGACATTATCTCCTACCAAAGGAATTTATAGTCTTCACACATAATCATTCTCTAAGCTTCATTAATGGACATGAGAAGATGAACCAAAGACATATCAAATGGGTAGAACTATTGCAACCATATAACTTCACCATTAAACACAAGAAATGGGCTTCAAATAAGGTGGCTAATGCCTTCAGAAGAAGAGTTTTCACAATTTAGGAAGTCCAATTTCAAAACATGGGGGTTGATTCCCTCAAGGAACTATATATAGATGACAGTGACTTCAATTAGGCTTATGAGGGTTCTTTGAATATTTATAACACTTTTCATGTTGATTTTTCTAACTACATGTTGCAGGAAGGTTTACTGTTCAAAGGAAATTTTTTGTGTGTGCTTAAATGCTCCATGAGAGAGAACATCATATATAAGGGGGAAACACAATGGGATTTTAAGAGGCCACTTTGGGCTTGATAAAATATTGGAGCAAGTAACAAGATTATATTATTGGCCTAAAGTGCAATCAGATGTGAGGAATTTTGTTTCAAGTTGTCCTATATGTCGAAAGGGAAAAATGAGTCTCTTCTAATGTTGGGTTGTATCAACCCCTAACTATTCCGAATAGGCCTTGGGAAAGTATTAGTATGAATTTTGTGCTAGGACCCCTAAAAATTCATGAGGTTTTGATTGTGTGTTTGTCATTGTGGACATATTTAGCAAGATGGGTCATTTTGTGCCATGTAAATGCACAAATGATGCATCTCATATAGAAGGCAAGCCTCTTCTTTAAGGAATTTGTCTGAATGCATGGATTGTCACTCAATATTGTGATAGATAGGGACTCCAAATTTGTGGGACATTTCTAGAGAACATTATGGAAAAGGCTAGGGACTCAATTGTCTTTTGCATCAGTCTACCATCCTCAAATAGATGGTCAAACTGAATTTGTTAATAGATCATTAGGGAACCTTCTTAGATGCCTCCCTAAGCAACATGGATTGGCTTGGGACTTGGTGATAAGTCAAGCTGAATATGCCTATAATGATTTTGTGAATAGAAAGCACATGGAGGACTCCATTTGAAATTGTCTATAATTTTCACCCAAGAGGTGTGTTAGAACTCAAAGATCTCCATAGATTGGATACACGGAGTTCTCGAGAGGAAGAATTTGCTGCTACTATGAAGGAGATTCATGATAAAGTCAAGGCCACTCTAGAACAAAGTACCAAAAGATACAAGGACAAAGAAGACCTTAAAATAAGAGATGTTCAATACAAAGTAGATGACTTGGTGATGGCCTACTTGAAGAAATAACGGTTTCCTAAAGGCCAACCTACCAAATTGCTTATGAAAAAGATAGGACCATGCTAGATTGTACATAAATCTGGGGAAAATGTCTATAAAATTAAGTTACCCCCAGGCCTTGGTCTTTCCCCTACTTTATCCCACGACACCTCAGTACTCTATTTCTTTTCAAGTTGACACTAAATACCCCTCATCTTGATATTCATCTTATTGAACTTATAAAAATACCACTTATTCATCCGAAAAGAATCCATAGTAGCATTACAAACAATAGCCATTAGGTCCTATGGGTTCCCCTCATCAGAGATGAGAAGAGGGGAATCCTTAGGTAAATTACTACAAAAAGGGTGCCTACCTTTTATCCCCAAATTAGGAACCATCTCCTCAAAGTCCCAAACCATGTGAACTAATTGCATATGATGCGAGGAATCATCTCTGGGATCACGAGAAGGGATTGAGGGAGGAGAATCTTTCCTAGGTTTCTTGGGGTTTTCTTTTTACTAACCCTAGGAAAAAACCCCTCCCTCTCAAGAGAGGTTTCCACATGAGTCTCCCAATCTTTATCCTCTAAATACAAAATTTTAAAATCTTCTAAGTTAACCTACTCATCATTATTAATAGAAATAGGGGGTAGATAGTCTAGAATTAGAAGGGGAAGGGAAAGATTTCTATTACTCCACAATTAATAGAATTACCCCCTCATGAAGAATAGGGTTTCTAAGTTTTTTCTTATGCTCCTTAATGCTAGTCGAAAGAGAGGAAAATAGATAGAAAGGAAAATCAATCTTTGCCTTATGTCAAAAATGGTTTAGTAGAACAAAGTGATTCTCATAAATAGTAGTAAACCTTCCATCAAGAGAGAAATACTGAATGAGCACTTTGAGAACCCTAGACCAAATCTTCTTAATGGAAAGTCAAAGAACACCCATTCTTCTATTTCTTAACAAGTTTTCTCCCTTCATTATCCTTTACAAATTTATCCACAGTTGTATCTGAGTCCTTTCAAATTTTGAAAAGTTCCTACTGTTCGTAGGGAGTCCAAACACATTATCAACCAATTCCTTAGTGACTTCCCATTCTTGACCCACCATTGTGACATAACCATTCTTCCAATTGTCTGCAAATATTTTAGAATTGTTTGGGTCAAACACATGCAACCTCTCAAGGTAAGGAGTGAAACCTCTCTTAAGAATAGTCTAGATAGCACCATTCTTTGTCACCTCATCACAGTTCAAGGGCTCCAATCTATTTATGTTGCCACCCATGTCTTGCAAATAACAAATAAATTGCCCTCAATTTTCACCTCCCCTCACCATGATGAGAATAATCAGGCCAAAAAATACCCATAAAGCATGTATGCTTAATGCCATCAACCTCTTGTACTTATGTAGATAATCATGGCAATTATCGAAATGAAGTTCACATGTATAACCTATCAAAGGCCATCATTTCCAATACACTGTCTGGGAGCTGATCATATTGATGCCACCTCACCAAATTATCACTCCTCACCCCTATATTAGCAAAGTAGTTAGCAACAACATTCTCTTCACGATACACGTAGAATATTTTACATTTTTGGAAGGACTTAATGTTATCTTCAGAGTTGTCATTCAAAAGTTTAATATTATTGATATTTCCACAAAAATATGTAATATTTTTTTGAAAAAATAAATTTTGTGCTGATTGTTTACTAACTGTTTACTGATGAATCAGTAAAATTAAAGAGAAATGATATTTTTTCTAATTAATTAAAATTAAAAATAAAAATAAACTATAAACTATAAACCTTTTCTTTCAAAATTTTAATTCAATTTGATGATTAAACTAATGACTATAACAGATACATACATAAATATTCATTTAACAGAAACTAATAATATGTATATTCCATAAATTGGCTCTCCTCAATAGTAACATGCCTAAACGATCCTCTTGATATGTGGTTGCAAGATCTCGGCCAAACATATGCACTTTCTACATCGACAATAGATAAGGTCAATTTCTGGATCACTAGTATGATAGATATGTTTCATAAAAGCATCACTATTATAAGTGTCGCAATCAGAGTTATGTTTTATTCAGGCTAACCTTCAATTCTGACTGCAATGGTAAGGGTGACCACACAAGCAAGATGGTATGAGCGAAAAGGCTTGTATAACAACATCTGACAATAGCCCCCACCAAAGGTAAATCAAGGAGCAGGACCCACATGCCGCCTTCAATGGTTACCGCTTAAAGTAGGTCTATGTTAAACACAAAATTTTCCATTTTTCATTCATTCAATACACCTACAATAAATGTACTCAGTTTATTAAAACTAAGCTCCCAAAAAGGAGAATGATGAAATTTGCGAAGTAAGATTCTGACTAGGGATATCCACAAGATTGTCTAGAAATTCTTGTTGATAAGTTGTGGTGAAGTCAACATGGTCCTCCCACTCAAAAAGATGTTCTAATGGAGGTAATTCCATCTGCATTGTTTCTTCACCCTCCAAACTGTTGTATATTTCAGTAATTCCCAAGCATTTGGCACCATCAACGGTGTGAGAGGGGTCATGTGGGTTGCTCTGTAGGGACCATATATCCCCTGGTTGGACTAAATTCTCTCCTGAGAAATCTTCCCCTATCCTAAAATCATTACAAGACAATGAAAAGAGATTGCAATGATCTAGAGGATATGAAACATTCAATTTTGATGATATATTATTGTCATCTACTTGTGTATCCTCTGAAGGATTGGCCATGAGTGATTCTTGTAAGAGTTGGGTCCATGATTTAATGTCATCCAATACTTGCTCCTCATCATCTGAACCACACCTGATTTCACAGGGTTTGCTGCCATCATCTTCACTGAATTCACTCTGCCCTTTCATTCCTGAAAAAGTAGCAGCTTTTCTCAGTGGGACATGAGCTCTAGAATCAATGGCTTTACTGCTACTCATTGCAAGCTTCTTGCTCAAATGGGTATTCCAGTAATTCTTTATTTCATTATCCGTTCTTCCAGGAAGTCGCCCAGCTATAAGTGCCCATCTGTAACACATTAAAATTACACTCACTTTATTTTCAATTTGGTATCATAGTTCTATAGAACTCGTTCTCCATATTTGTTTAAAGAATATAAGATTGATATATTTTTGATTAAGGTAAAAACAAATATTAAAGAAACTCCAAATCTCTTACAATCAGATTCATATGTTGAATAACAATTTTAAGAATCAGTTACTTCTCAAATCTTAGACCATCTATTTACTACTAGAGTGTTCTACCAAACTATTCACTCTTCTTTGATCAGCCCATCATGATCAAATATGACTTATCTCCAATATCATACTACACCAAATTGTAGAAATTTGAATTAAAGTTTTCTAAATTCCATAGACAGGATTTCAATTAATCATAACTCTATCGTAGTTGGGTTTATTAAAAAACAAAGTCATTTCTGGCTGAAGTGAGGAAGAGTGGGCAGACTCACCGATTACCAAGGAGGCGATGCATTCTTATAATTAGTTCATCCTCGTCAGCAGAAATGTTGCCACGTTTAATGTCTGGCCTGAGATAATTCAGCCACCTTAGTCTGCAACTCTTCCCACACCGATTTAGACCTGCCCAAATGCAGATTTAAAACTTGTTAAAAAAATTTCTGATAGAATTTTTTTATAAAACTTAATTGGGTTTTTCTAGATTTGATTGTATTCTTAATTTTTTATCAATATTTTAGATCATATTTTATGAAAAATTAAATTGATTTATTTTTTCTTTTTTCAAATTTATTCATTTTAATGAGAATCATCAAATCATATTAATAAAAAAAATTGATAACACAATCAAATCTAGAAACTATCAAATAATTTATTATAAACTGTCAAAATTTCATACATTTAAAATCTTAAGACTGCTTGAATTGTAGAATCCTAAGGGCTGATTACAATTTACCTGCCTTTTTTGGAAGAGATTTCCAGCCAGTCTCGCCATGAGTGTGGATATAATTAGTCAAAATCTCGTCCTCCTCTGCAGTCCATGACCCTCTGTTCAAATGCTCTTGTTTAGAGTGGAATGGTCTTCTCCCCATCTTTTCCTCAATTCAGAGATCATAAATTAACTATTGCAGCCTCAAGAGCAAAACACAGAGATGGAAGATAATTGGGCACTTTTCTTATCATTCTTCCACTTCCTTAAGTCCTCCCATTCTACTGGATTGTTGAAATTATAGTGGAGGCAAATCATCTGCATTCTACACACATTTCCAAGAGCAGGAAGGTGAAGAATGAAGTGGGGTGAGTGTAATCCTTCATTCATTCCTGTTTTATAATGCAGTTTTATTGGGTTTTTTTGAGGTATGGGGAAAGAGGAAGAAGAGAAGTTAGCGGCCATTCTAAGATGAGAAAGCTCAACTACCCTTCAGTACAGTTAGAGAAGATGAAAATAATTAAATGAATTTTAATGAAAAAGTATGTGTAGTTTTTCCATATTGTATGGATGGTAGAGAAATTGGAGTGTGATGGGTTCACTGAATGCATTTAATTAAAGCCTTATATAATCTCTGACCTAATAAATGTAGAATTTAACTGCTCTCCTCCACTCCAACGTGAAACGGCACATTAGACTTTTTTCCCACAAATTCAAGCCAGTTGCTGTCCCGGATGCCAACTTTTTTGTAACTACTTCGTGGAAGTTTGAGGACCATGACTTTGTTCAGTAATTTAAATCACCCATGCCTAAAATATCAACTTTTGAAGAGATGAAATCTTGCAGATCTTGAATTGTTTTTGCGGTGCAACATTCATTTCCAAAGTCATTGTCTTAACTTGGAATCCAATATGAGTGAAATTCAATGTTAGAACAAGTTGGATTCCATTCCCTGCATGCAAAATTTCTACTCCTGCTATATAAAAAGTATTCCTCAAGTCACCAAATCACTTTTAAAAATAATCACTGCTCTTAATATGAATATTGAGAATTTTCTCTTGTTCTTAAAGGGAAAAGAGAATGAATTGATATTTTAAAATACAAATGAATACATTAGAGTATCAAAAGATTACATCGCATAAATGAACAGTATTTGAGTTTAAAATTTAAAATCTCAAAATCTAAGTAAAACATGAAAACCAAATATTTCTTTCATACATGACATTTAAGGTAGAAATAGTTCCCTCTTTCGATAGTTCTTTTCTTTCCTTCCCATCTATTCCTACCCTTTCATAATTCACCCCGTCTACTTTTATGATTATGATCTCTATTTTTAGCTTCACTCTTTTTCATAATCCTCCTAATTATACTTCTACCTTCATGTTCCACTCTTTTTCACAATCCTATTTTAGTATGACTTCTACCCATCATGTCCCTTTCTATAGTGTTGTAAATATCATTTGTTTGAATTTCTCATATCTCACCTTACTAATTTGTATGCCTCCTATCCAACTAAAGGGACATTTAGTTGGACATCTTGATGGAATGCTTTTGGTATAGTATTAGTATCACTCTTCTCTCCTTGCCCTATATTCCTCAAATACCTACTTCTAGTCCCATATCACTCTACTAATGATGTCTCGCTTTTCTACCACCATAATTCCTAATGCCACCCTTAATGCATTATGTAAAATCTTGGTGGCTGTAAAATTAAATGCCTAGCCTACAAAATATAGTAAATATGACTATGTTGAGATATTATGTAACACAATTTGTTTTGATGTTTTCACTTTGTATAATAGAAAAGTTAATTATTTAATACATTTGCAATCATTCTATTGGACTTTCTAACTAATTGTCTAGGAATTCCTATGAGTTAACCATAAATTAAATCTACAAATTCTTGGATCAATGGCCAACAAACAAGACTCAATTAAAGATTTTTTTTTTTGGCTTTGCAAGTTGGAGGTGGGCTTCCTTAACAATATCTTAATATTTGCACCAAATAATGAATGGATATTGCATTATAGCAAATAGTTCTCAATAAAAATATACCAAGGAAAGCATATCAACTTTGAATTTGGATCTATTCTTGGTTTTTTAACCATTTAACATTTATTGAGAATAGAATTCTAATATAAAACTAGTTTAACAACATAGAAAGTAAATGACTTTGATTTTATGGATTTATTTTTGAATGAACTTGAGACTATTCACCAAAATGGTGTCTATCCTATGACATGGAGTTCAAATGCAATGATAAAGTATATCTTTTTATCAATAAGCTTCAAGTTAATGGAATTAATTCATTAATGCCTTACATCAATAATTCTCATTTATGAATTTTACAAAATACTTCTTCAAGATCCACAACATACACATAAATCACTATGAAACGTTTAAAGAATTTAATCCTTTCCTTGAAAGAAATAAAAAACCATAATGCACATTACAAAAAGGCTGCAAAGATGAATTTCAAAACACCCTTGACAATTGTGTTCATATGAAACTTTTTAAAAATTTAATGGTGATAGTTCTATAAGAATTTCATTGTTTGTGCAATATTGATTTGATATTAATTTAGTCAGATATTACAATTGTCTTTGCAAAATCTATCTATGACATTATTCTATGGACTACTCTATGCTACCTACAAAAGATGAATTCCAAAGCATAGTTGATAATTGTGTTCATATGAAACTTTTAATGCATCTAATGGTGAAAATTTTATAAAAATTTTATTGTCTTATCAATTTTGATTTGATAGTAATAGTCAATTATTACAATTGTCTCTATATAATCTCTCTATGACACTATTCTATGCACTACAAGCTATGAACTTTGAACCCTTCTAAATGGCCTTGAACTAGCTTTTATTATTCAAAGGAGTAAAAAGCTTCATGCCATGTAGACATGTTAATTTCCTATTTTGCAGATTCCCAAAATAAAAGAATTTTCCAAAAGACATCTTTATTTGCACATGAAAAAACTAAGCTTTGCACCACCTAAAGGAATGTTGGATAAGAAGGCATAGAATGCAGATACTACATTCTCCCAACTAATTATTGTTCAAAATTGAAAAAAACAAGTAGAATTGAAAGAAATGATTGAAATAGAATGTAAAAGCTAAGTTGGAATTACCAAAACACTAAAATATAATTAAAAATCAAATTGAAATGTAATTCAGACACATTTTAGTTTCTTTTTATAATCATAGGCACATGTGATCATTGATGTGGAAAGGTCCCACAAATGTTTGAAATGTGAGTGAAATTGTACTTCTCCATTTTTCTCAAACTTGAAAAAGGATAAATTGATTTATTTTTCTCATGTGCTCAATATATTCATTAGAAAAATAGGCATGGACAAAATTAATTATAGTTGTCATCCCAAATTCTACCTGTGAAAATTTATTCAAATGAAAACTCAAATGGTGAACCACCTTTTCCTCATCATCATTGATAAGGACAATTAATTTAATTTGGCATCTGAGTAAACCCATCCTTCCAATCTTCAAAATTCCTCTTTTCTTCATCTTCTTTCCAAAGTGATGGTAATGGTGACCCTTCATGCTTAGCAATTTAATATTTTAGTTCCCTCACAAAATGTGAATAGAAACTCTCATGATGCCTCAACAAAATCTGATCTTCTTGATTTCATTTCTGATTGTCACCAAATGTTACATATAGATTCTTCATCAAAATATTTCTTTTGTTTAACCAAGGTGATAACGATTGGCATTCCATCAACTCTATTTTTCTCCATGCATTTCAAGATAGTTTCCTTCCTCCTTTTATCCTTAAATTCAACTTTCATATCACGATGGCTGTCCCAAATCTTATTCACAAGGTGTATCAACTTTAAAAAATTATTGTTGATTAGATGTTGAGCTTGATAAAGTTTGATTCTCTAATCAAATTTTGGCCTGGGCCCCTTATGCAATTCTTCAAGAGATTTCTTTTTCTATGTACCTTTTTCTATTACTTCCTCTTGGAGCTTCTTTTGGAGTCTTTAAAATCTACAATCTGAATTGGTAATGAGGCATATGTCCCCTATATGATATATACATTTTAAAAAAAAATTCTTGAATTAATTGTAGCATTTTTAAAATTCTCTACATACAATCTCTTAACTGCCAATTCATTAATCATAGCTACACAAGTAACCAATTAAGTGGACTCCAATAGAGTTGTATCTTCAACCTTGTGTACAATAAAATACCTTTCTATCTTTTTGGGATATTCAATAGTAATTGGCCTTTTTAGGTTGATAAATTGACCAAATTTATATAAAATTGGAATCAAGATCAAGTCATAATCACGAGTATCTAGTTTACTCACACTCTCCACATTAAGCTTGAATTTTATGTTCTTATTTCTCCTGAGACTATCAAGTGTAATTGTAGATGATACATCCCCTCTAGGAAAATATCAAGCATCCTCAATCCCTCATAATATGCCTCAATTTTTCAACTGTTAAATCATTCAACACTTCATTGGAATCTCACTCCAAAACTAAGGGCTGATGTCTTGATGTCTCTCGAGCATTTTATGCCTTGTAACCTTTCATGGATTAATTTAACCTTTAGTTTATAGAGAAGTCTTTCAAAATCTTGGGACTTGATCTTCCATAAAGTCATGGTGTGCCTTTTCTCTAATTTTATCTAAAAATTGATAAGATAGCTCAAAAGATATTAAATTCCTTAACATTTACATAGATCATCTACCACAATTATTGGCTACAATAAGAATTTAACATATCCATATCTATCTCAACCATTGACTTCATCAATTGAGGAACTTGGTTCAATAGTATCTTGAGAAGACACTTGGTGCAATGGATTTATACATATCAAATCTATGGGTCTTGAAGATTTTCTTGAAATTGACAAATCCCTTGCAAGTTATGATGTTGCAACCCTTCTCCAAACATTTGATACTAGCTGTGCCTAATTCACTTTCTTAACTCTTTCCAAAGGATCCTTTATATCAATGAAATCACCATTTCATGAAGGATCTTCTTTCATCCTTATCCCCTCAATGCATTTTATGGTTGCATGTATCTATGTTTTCCTTATCACACTATCCACATCAGATCAATTTCTAATCAAGAGGTCTCATTGAGAATTCGTGGCATAACCACTAAGGCATTGGACATCCTTACATAATGGATATATTTTTGGGGGTCAAATATTGTAAGTTGTTTGATTTGAGTATCTTATAAGATGCAAGCCTCCCTTCAATAATTTTGTACCTCTCTATTGAAGTTATCTTAAAATAAATAAAAAATTGTTGTGGGAAAGAAGGAAGATTCCCCCCGCCCCTTTTTCAATGATGGTAATTTGATTCATTTAGTTTCCCAACAACCTCAAAGAATGAAACTCTATCTTCCATTTCACAAAAATATTATGAGGGACTCCCTCAAATTGATAAACCCTTATTTTTATGCATGCCTCCTAGAGATACTAATCACTCCAATTATGGTCAATCGTGACACTCCTCTCAAAATATTTGAGCCTTAAAATTTTCTGAATCATTTCTAATAGCCTCTAATTATATGGCTTTCTAAATCCTCTAGAAACCTGTTTTACAAAATAATCTTCAAAGTACAAATAACAAGCCCCCTTGTTTCAAATATTATCCCACACGCACACACATCCATTCTTGACTGGGAGGGCACATTTATCTTTTTTAAATGTTGATATTTTTAATGTGGGTTTTCATATGTTCCTCTCCTATCCTTTTTATAGAACAATATGTATTAATAGTAAGCACCATCTATAACGAATTATTGAATTATCATTCTTGATTAGTGCCTTGTTCATATACTAGTCTAAATAGATAACATAATCAAATATCTTGGTGTTAAATCCCAATTCTATATATCAGCTATAAACACAATTAAATTGGTTTTCATAAAGGTGTTTTCATCCACCCCAACACTTTCCAAACTCTCCAATAAGAATTTTAAAAATATTCTTCAATTAAATCAACCTCAAAATGTGCTTTATCAAAATTTGTGATTTTTTGTGACTTTTTATCAATCCTAGGTTTGTAAACTATAAGACATCTCCTTTTAAAAAAAATTTCAAAGCCCTTGAATACTCTCTAGGGAATGATCCTACATCAAAAAACATGTCATTGTTTTCACCAAGTCTAAAGACATAATGGATATTGTCCTTTTATAATAGTTAAAATAATTTTTTTTTTTTTTTTTTTGGTTGTTGGTCTTTTATTGTTTATAGTTCTTAGTTTTTGTTCATCTCATTACTCGTGAGACCCCTCTTTTTTTCCTTGATGGCTATTATGTAAGATTGTGGGTCGTATCTTGATTTACTTAATATGAATAAAACATAGTGTAATGAGACCTAAATTATAAAAGATGATGAATTTGAAATAGATGAAAAGTTTTTCTCATTTACTAGTTGAGAGCGTATGGAAGACAAAAATGATTTAGGTGGGACAAATATTCAATGATCATCTAACTATTATCAAAAGTTAGTGAATGTTGTACCAGGCATAATAGTTATATTTCACTATCAGTACAATTATATAGTTGACAAAAAATATTCCCTTCTATATATAATATTTCAATTATTCATATTAATTAATAAATCAAACCTTTACCTTTGTCACTAACACATTTTCTGAAAGGGAAAGTGAATTTGGTAAATCATAGTGGAAAAAATAAATATTTAATAAAAAATTATTAAGAGTGTTGTTGAAGTGCTTGTTTCATTGTATGATTGAGTAATATCTATATTCTTAATCTATACTATTTATTCTTTTATGCATTTCTTGAGTAATAATCTAGGTTTTATTACTAATGCATTGGTCTAGGAAGGCAATAAAAATAGATAGAAAATAAAATAAAATGTAATGCTTTCTTTAACAACTTATGGAAGAAAATTATGGGAAATAGTAAATTAAAATCCCACACTAAAGATTAATAATCAATCAAAAGCTAAAATAAGTGTAGTATGGATATAACTATGTACTAACCAAAGAAAATTATATATATATAACCAACCACTAATTCATCACATCAAAAAGTGCTAGCAAGCCCATCCTCGAGCTATCTCAAAATTTAATACAAATGATTTTAGGTAGAAAATATTGTATGGGCCTAGGTTGTTTGACCCCCAAAATTAAATATCATGAGTAACCTTATCACTTTTATGATGATAACTAGATGGCGACCATTCTAACATAGGAAATATTATGTGCTAGTCATCTCTAATGAGCCTCCCTAGATTTATCACTATAGTGTTCATATATCAAATATAAGCTATGAGAGATTATAAATCCTAAGTATTGTTATGAAAGTATTATTTCAAGGCTATAATTTCTCTTTCTAAATAAATTAGCTACTACTATCTAAGAGCCTTAACTACTCCATTGTCCACCATAACAACAATTAGCTCACTAGTAAGGGCCAAGAGAAGCATCTCTACCTAACTTATCACATTAATCAAAAGAACTGCCACACCTAGTTTATTAAAATATGATAGAATCATATTCATTGATCTTAAATCCCTCTTGTCACAAAAACATAGAATTCCCTTTATAAAAACATGAGCATGTTTCAATTGTGGTATCTAGGAATTTTGTAAATACGATGGTAAAAAATATGGCCATAATTTAATAGGATTCATGGCTCCAACCTAATACCCATTAAGACACTCAAGCTCCACCTAGAAAAATCCAAACTCTAAAGAGAAAAGCATGATAGACAAGACCAAGACTATTAATAGAGAATTGAACTAGAATCTGTAGATAATATGACATCAAAACCTTATAAAAATCAAATAAAATACGTAAGTAAATTCATTTCATAAACTAATCTCACATATGTGACACTTTTTAAAAACTTTAACATAATTATAGCTTGTCAACAATTTAGGTACCACAGACAATTATAATGACCAAATGATAACCACCAAAGTGTGAAGTAGCATAGGTTTATCCATGAACCCATAAAAAATAACACCAAACAAAATATCACCCAAGTCATTCCAATCATCAAGCTCACTACTTATTAATGAAGGGTACGGCTTCCAAGCTTCCAAATATGACATTTCACTTTCCTCAAGCTATTTATGATAAATATTAAACATCAGACTAACTTACAAGGTGGCCAAATAAATCTATTTAATAACAACATCCTAATTTGGTTCATTACTAGTTCTCTAACATAATAGTATGGATGGACATTTTATCATCTAATCCCATTGCATTTCAAATGATAAAATTTAAACTAGGTTTGTACCTAGATTACTCCAAGAGGCCACATATAAAAAATGAATTTACACTTGACCGTTTTGGGAGGAACCTATATTTTATCTTATTATTTCTTCATACTCTCTATTATCATTTTTTTAGGCTGATTAGATATTTAATTTTACTACTTAGTAAAAATGAAAATAATAGAGGTCAATATCATGATTAATAAATCTTCCACTTTTTTATAATATTAAAAGTAATTCTTAGAATGAACATAATCAAAATTTTGACATAATTGGGATGTCTCTTATAATAGACAATCAAGGCATCAATTAGATAACCTTCTTTTATTCGAAGTGCTAATGAAAACTTAGGAGGTACCTTTGATTTCCAAGAGTTCACTACCTTCCAAGAAATAAAAATTGAGGCCTCCAATAATGGCATCTTAGACTTCATGGTTAATTATTCAACTTAACAAAAAGAGAACATCAACTTTATCATTTCTTTATTTCTATTTCAAATTTCAAATAATGAAATTGACATTAACTTGGCCCTTATTATTTCTAAGGACCCATCTAAATTTAATTTCAGCTATAATGTCTTGTAAGTAGTCCATCCTTTATATTGTTCTTTCTATCTAGTACCCCATTCATGGCCTATTCTCCTACATTTGTTGATTTTCATTTACTTTATTGTTCCTTTTAAGTGAAATGGTTAACTTAATATATAATGTACCTTAAAGGCTATTGAGCTCTATCTTGTTAAGGCTTTAGCATTTAATATTTTTTGAGATCTTGAGTCACTAGGCCATTAAAAAAGTACAAATCATTAAAATCATAACTCTGAACAATAAGACTATTAGTTCAAACATTCTAAATTCTTTTTTCTATTCTTAAATCTCAAAAATCTGAACTTACAATTATATTTGTTAATAGATAAACATAGATTTGAAAAGGTCTAGATCCTTGTACAAAGACAAAGATAAACCAAACAACCTAATAGAATACAACCAAAAAGAACTTACAACCAAAATATTTTTCCTAACGAAAGTTTTATTGAACATTGCATTCATAGATCTTCACAAGGAAAAGAATTTTCAATTTATACTATTTTAACTCTTGGCATATTTTCTTGGGAGTTTCGATAAAATGACCTAGTTTTCAATTTTCACTTTCGAAAACGAACACTATTCATGCAAATAACGGAGAATTTACAATTAATACTATGTTTGCTTTTGGTAGATTTTCTTGGGACCTCCAATAAAATGGCCTATTAGTTCTCAATTTTCACTTTGGAGAACAAACATTGACATCTATTCAATAGTCATGCAAATGATAAGGATTAACGAAGATAAAACCAAATGGATGTGATAAGATAAAGAATTCAAGATATAAAGGATTTCTTTAGTTGTAATATAGGATTCATAGATATAGCTATGGCGCAGTCGCTTCATTATAAAGAACGAACTCGTATCTCTCACTGAATGGACTAGAAATACAAAAGCAAACGAAATCTCAACATGATCCGACACAAGCATTGAAACAGCTTACCTGTGTTTTGCCAGTGTCTCTAACATTGATCTGCTTCATGCCGCTCTTCTTTTTCACTTAATTATCATAACATACTGTCCGATTCTTTGCTCACAGTTAAAGCAAGGAAAACCCTTCAGTTGTTCTAAGCTGCTTCAAAGGAAAAGTTAGGTTTTCTAGTACATTTTTGGTGGCCGCTGGTCAAATTAGTAATTGATATATGAAAGTGTGCCTATCAACTTTGAATTGATCTGTGTTGAATAGTAGAGAGAACGCAACCTCCATTCTTGTGGATGGATGGATGCATGCATGGATTAGTTGAGGCTAATGGTCAACAATGGTAGTTGTTGCACTATCACACTTTCATTTTCTTACCACAAATATTTTTTAACATTGAGTAGCTGAAGCCGGGCTAAGTTAAAGACGAAGGGGAGGGCAGCTTCCAACTACCCATTTATCCCGGTTGACTTCACAGATCCGATTAACTCGCTGGACCTTAGCATATTGTAGCGATGATTTCAAGATGAAAACAATGACTGGAATCTTAAATAAGTAATAGACACTTCAAGTAATTGAATTTCCCACTTCCACAATGTCTTTTATTGATTTTTAAATTATACCCAGTCAGTTTTTTATAATATTGAGATCTTAAAGTCATACAGCACTCTCATATTCTATAATTCAGTCACGAGTTTAATCTTGAGCCTAGTGCTATACTCCACTTATTAGGCTGGAGATCTACAATCTATTTTACTCATGTAGGAGATAAATAGTATATTACTAAAATGTGTTTTTTTTTCAAACCAGTATTTATAAAAGTAAGCTACCTTAAAATTAGATTTATATCAATGGGCTCTTTGTCTAGTTGTGAAGTTGAATGGTTCTTAATGGATCCACAAGAGATCAAGTCTTGTTGAGTGCAAGGCTCTGACATCATAAGGGAGCAGGTTAGGAATTTTGTAGTCCTTGGCTCTTAACCAAATAGGTCTATCCTATGGCTCATACTTCCATATCAAGTAGCCACACATCAATGGGTTTGTATAAAACACTCCATCAAAAAAATTAAAATATTTTAATGGTTTAAAATAGAATCAACTTATTTCATTTTTAATGAATATAACCATTTTTTGAGATATAACTTGTTAGTAAGGCTTTTGGCTTGGTATATACCACCTATCATTTTCCACAATTTGTGTCTTCAAAAACCCCTTAATTTCTTAATGGTTTTGTGTACAGGCACTCCATAATAGCCCTATTTTTGTTAGGTTCCACCTTTACTCCATGTGAAACTATGTGTCCTGGGTAATCTGCCTCCTTGATCATGGGTGGACCCACAATAGTGGGTTACACTTTTTTGCTTGAAATGACACTGAAATGTTCATTCCAAAATAAATCTTCACTTTTAGACACATATTGCCACTAAACTGTTACAAATTGGAAGATGCAGTAAATTAGAGTCTTTTAGGATTTTGTGTCTAGATTCTAAATATATATATTTTTTAAATTTTGGATTTGACTTTGATCCATTTTTCTATCTCTCATGAAAACTAGTACGTTGCTGAAAAAAACATTTTTAAAGAGTGACACTCCATAATGCGTAATTTTTTTTTCTAAAATAGATATCAATGTGATTCTTTCAAATTTAGTTTTGTAACATCCATATCTAATGTTTGGAATTGGTTTCATGACTTTATCCTCAGTATTTCATATTTTATTAACGTTTGAAGCCGACTTAACTATAATTTTGACATATGTTCATTCCATAACTTTTAACTTGTATATTTGTCCAATTTCTTCTTTTTTTTGACAGAAAGAAGACTTAAATACCTAGTACACGGTTATTTTTTATAATTATTTTTCTCTTGTTTACTATTTTTCCATGAATGTCAAACATAGAGGTTTATTTTTGGTGATTAACCTACATTTAATTGATGTCAAAAAATATGTACATAATAAACTCAAAATTTATTAAATTTATAGCCATTAGAAAGCTCATTCTGAGTACTTGTGTCTTGCAAATGGGATATTTAGTATTGTTCCATTTGAGCCCTCTAATTGAGCCCCGAAGATATGAAATCTTTAAAAAATAATTTCCATTTACAAAATAGGCCTAATTAGGAGGTTTTGATAGAAAGTACTTTTCATCAAAACTAATAGGTTTCAATCTAAAGTACTTGCCAAATTTGGCATGGTTAAAAGATTAACTCAGGTACTTTCAACCGAAATTACTTTTGTACTTTCAATAGAAACCCAGTTAGCCGATTTAATATTTTTTTAGGCTAGTAACAATTTCATATAAATATAATGCGAGACTATTTTCGATGGGAGAGGATTCTAGCGGGAGAGAATTTTCAAATTTCAAGGGTTCCCTAGCTAGGCATGGCAATCTGGTTGCAGGTTCTAGTTTTTGTGTAGGCCTCGAGAATGTTACGGTGCACATGGTTAATCCTTTGGCTGCTTCTCCAGTACTTTTTTTGGGTCTGGTGTTGCAATTGTCAAATCCTGCTCTGAGTGGTAAGGAGAACCTTTCTCCTCATTGGGATGTCACAGTTAGTTCCTTGAAGGAAGTGTTGTCACGACCTTCTCCTAGGTCATCGATGCAAATCTCTCTGATTGCCAGTGAGAATGTCTTAGGGAATGGACCTAGCCCTTCTCTAGTGGAGAAGGTGGAAAAGATAGCTCTTTCCAAGGACCCACTAGTGGGGTCCCGTGAGGTGACTTGCACTGATAGTGTCAAGGTCAACCCCTCCACTACCAAAAAGTGGTCAGAAATTTTGGGAGCTAAATCAGTGGGAAAGCCTTCTTCTCCTACTGGGTCTATTAGGGAGGGTCTCCAGGATGGAGAAGTTGCTATTTTTGTGCCTGAATCTCTGGTGGATCACTTTGTTTCTGCTATGGAGCTCACACTACTTAGTAAGTTCTTGGGCCCTTGACCCAATATTGAAATGGTTAGATCCTTTGCTAAGAAAATATGGATATTGAAAGGTCAAGTGGATATTGCCGCTTTACCCAAAGGCTTTTTTCCCTTTTCCTTCTCTAATAAAGAAGACCTAGATTATGTCTTATGTCGAGGTCCTTGGATGTTTGGTAGAATGGTTGTGGCCTTTCATAAATGGGCTCCAAACTAGGACTATTCTGAAAAAAAATTTCATGGCCACCCCGATCTGGGTTAGATTTCATGGCTTGCCTCTCGAATATTGGAATGAGGAAGTCCTTAAGGGTTTAGCTTCCACCTTTGGGGGGGAGCTTCTTTTGGTTGACTCTAAGATGACAGCCAAGTCACGTCTAGTTTTTGCCAGGATTTGTGTTAATATATGGTAGTTTGACAACCTTCCTTCGGTTATTAACATTAACTCTAAACTGGGCATATGGAAACATGAAGTGGTTTTTGAATCCCTACCCTTTGCCTATTTTGTGTGTCACAAAATGGGTCATTAGGCTAAGAACTATCCAGAGAAAGTTAACAAGGAGGCTAAGATAGTGGATTAAGGCTTAAAATCTCATAAGGGGACTAGACAAGTTTGGAAGGTGATTAAGCCTCCTATTATGGATGAAGGTCATAGCGTCAACAAGGTGGATTCAGACTTGGTGGGAGGTCAAAGGGATATGGTAGATTCTAATGATCAGCCTGACCTGGAGGATGGGGAATTTTTTGAGTCTATTACCCATGTCTTGGATTCTTTGGTTAGCAGCGCTCCCCTGGAGCCTGCTTCTAGAATGGAAAACCCCTAGATCCCAGTTTATGTTAGATCTTTGGGACATCAGATGACTGAGATCTCTATACCTATGGAGGTTTTCATTCCTATCTAGGTTGATGACACGATCAATGTGGAAGGATCCCTACAACCGTTCAGTTATGCGATGGGGGAATTTCCCTCACCTAGGAATCCTAAGAAGTCTAATGAAGAGGACTTTTCTTCTGTCCCTGACACCCACTCTGGCAGTGGCGACAAGGACTCTGTTGCTCGTGATGGCCTTGATCTTCTGGATGACCAGAATAGAACTCCCTGGACCACTCAAATGGGGAAGAAATAGAAAAAATAGGAGAAAAAGCTTTCAACTCCTGGCTCTAAGGGTGTAGTTACCCGTAGTAAAGAAGATGTGGGATCTAAGGTCTTTAGTTTGAAGGTGGATGTTGGATCTGAGAAAAAAAATCAAGGAAGAAGTTCAAACAAAGAGATTAGATAAAGAGAAAGCAAGAAGGATATAGCGGATGGCAAGTAGTTGACCATCCAGGGACTTTGTACCCCAGTTAAGAAATGAAAGTCATTTCATGGAATATCAGGGAGTTGAATGCCTCCCATAAGTAGGATACGCTTAGGAAATTGGTTAGAGATCACAAACCTGATATCATTCTTGTTCAGGAGACCAAGATGGTGAAAGAAAAAGTGGAAAAAAATAGAATCTTTAAAAATGGAGGTGTTGCTGGCTCTAGCTCTGATGGAGCCTCGGGTGGTATTACTGTATTATTTTGGAACTAGAATAATATTAGAGGTGAAGTTTTAGAAATTAATTTGAATTGCTTGAGCATTAAATTTGTCCACCTTGATCAAGTCTGATTTTGAATGGGTTACTACTAATATTTATGCTCCTAATGCCAAAGCTGGTAGGGCTAAGTATTGGAAGTTGGTTGAGAATCATAGGCTTTCTTTTCGTGATTCTCCCTGGCTGGTTATGGAAGATTTCAACTGTCCTTTGAAAGATAATGAGAAGTTTGGAGGGGTTGATATCTAGATTCAACTGGATGGTAGAGTTAAACTCATGGACTTTGTTAATAGATAGGCTCTCTTTGATATTGAGCTCTAGGGTGTTAGTTACACTTGGTCTAATAGAAGAGTTGGTATGGATCTTATTTAGGTCCACCTTGATCGTGCCTTGATCTCTAGAAGTTGGTTCAACAACTTTTGTTGTTCTCTTTTCTCCCCCACAAAGGTTGGGTCCGATCACTTCCCTATATCCTTTGTTTTTGAATCAATTAAGGCTACTGGTAATCTCCCCTTTAGATTTGAGAAAATGTGGATTGATCACCCAGAGATTAAGCAGAGAATTAGTGACTGGTGGAATGTTAACATTCAGGGCACTGCTATGTTTAGGGTGTCTAAGAAACTTTAGCATATTAAACAGAATATCAAACCTTGGAGTAAGGAAGCTTTCAATGATATCTTTAAAACTAAGCATGAAGAGGACTTTTCTTCTATCCCTGACACCCACTCTGGCAGTGGCGACAAGGACCCTATTGCTCGTGATGGCCTTGATCTTCTGGATGACCAGAACAGAACTCCCTAGACCACTCAAATGGGGAAGAAATAGAAAAAATAGGAGAAAAAGCTTTCAACTCCTGGCTCTAAGGGTGTAGTTACCCATAGTAAAGAAGATGTGGGATCTAAGGTCTTTAGTTTGAAGGTGGATGTTGGATCTGAGAAAAAAAATCAAGGAAGAAGTTCAAACAAAGAGATTAGATAAAGAGAAAGCAAGAAGGATATAGCGGATGGCAAGTAGTTGACCATCCAGGGACTTTGTACCCTAGTTAAGAAATGAAAGTCATTTCATGGAATATCAGGGAGTTGAATGCCTCCCATAAGTAGGATATGCTTAGGAAATTGGTTAGAGATCACAAACCTGATATCATTCTTGTTCAGGAGACCAAGATGGTGAAAGAAAAAGTGGAAAAAAATAGAATCTTTAAAAATGGAGGTGTTGCTGGCTCTAGCTCTAATGGAGCCTCGGGTGGTATTACTGTATTTTGGAACTAGAATAATATTAGAGGTGAAGTTTTAGAAGTTAATTTGAATTGCTTGAGCATTAAATTTGTCCACCTTGATCAAGTCTGATTTTGAATGGGTTACTACTAATATTTATGCTCCTAATGCCAAAGCTGGTAGGGCTAAGTATTGGAAGTTGGTTGAGAATCATAGGCTTTCTTTTCATGATTCTCCCTGGCTGGTTATGGAAGATTTCAACTGTCCTTTGAAAGATAATGAGAAGTTTGGAGGGGTTGATATCTAGATTCAACTGGATGGTAGAGTTGAACTCATGGACTTTGTTAATAGATAGGCTCTCTTTGATATTGAGCTCTAGGGTGTTAATTACACTTGGTCTAATAGAAGAGTTGGTATGGATCTTATTTAGGTCCACCTTGATCGTGCCTTGATCTCTAGAAGTTGGTTCAACAACTTTTGTTGTTCTCTTTTCTCCCCCACGAAGGTTGGGTCCGATCACTTCCCTATATCCTTTGTTTCTGAATCAATTAAGGCTACTAGTAATCTCCCCTTTAGATTTGAGAAAATGTGGATTGATCACCCAAAGATTAAGTAGAGAATTAGTGATTGGTGGAATGTTAACATTCGGGACACTGCTATGTTTAGGGTGTCTAAGAAACTTTAGCATATTAAACAGAATATCAAACCTTGGAGTAAGGAAGCTTTCAGTGATATCTTTAAAACTAAGCATGATCTGAAAAGGGAGCTCGATGATATTTAGGAAACTATCCAGCAGATAGGTATGTCTCAAGATCTTAAGGATAGGGAGGAGATTATTTTGGCTAAAACTCATAACATCATATCCAAGGAGGAAGTGTACTGGAGACAACGGTAAAGATCGATATGGTTAAAAGCAGGAGATAAGAACACCAAGTTCTTCCATATGTAAGCTTCCAAACATAGAGCTTCCAAACATAGAGCTTCCAATAGAATTTCCAGTCTCAGGTTGGATTCCGGTGTGGTAAGTAATGATAAGGACATTTATTTGGCTGTGGTTGACTTTTTCTCTTCCCTCTTATCCAAAGATAATGCGCTTTCCCTAGATAATGAAACCTTGCTTCTTGATTATATCCCCTCCATCCTAGATGATGTTACTAATAAGAAGTTGATTTCTATCCCATCCTCAAAGGAAATTAAGCTTGTTGTGTTCTCCTTCAAGGGTGATAAGTCCCTAGGCCCGGATGGGTTTCCTCTGTTCTTTTTCCATAAATTTTGGCACATTATGGGCCTGGATATTTGCAATGCTATGAAAGAGTTCTTTGGGTCAAGAACTATTCTTAAAGAGATTAATGCAACCTTCATTGTCTTGATTCCCAAAAGACCTGGAGCTAATTTGGTGGACTCTTTTAGGCCGATCAGTTTATGTAATTCGGTGTATAAATTTTTTTCTAAGGTTCTCACCCTTAGACTGCTAGCCATTCTCCCCAATATTATTTCCCCCAAGCAAAGTGATTTTGTCTCTGGTAGGAAAATCCTTGATTCCATTATGAAAATGCAGAAGGTCATCCACTCTACTCACTCCTCTAACAACTACGATTTTCTATTGAAACTCAATCTCTCAAAGGTGCATGACCAGGTGGATTGAGAATTTTTTCTTAAGGTTCTCCGCTCTTTTGGGTTCTATGATAAAATTTTGCATCTGGTTTTCCAGCTCATTAGTACTTCTACAGCTACAGTTATTGTGAATGGATCTTCTTCTAGATTTTTCAAGCCCTCTAGGGGGCTCCTTCAAGGTGACCCCTTATCCCCTATTCTCTTTTCCATTCTGGCGAAGTGTCTTGGTCACTATTTTTAGAGACTGGTGTTTGATGGTTCTAGCAAGGGTCTCATTCCTTCCTCTACTTATAGGTTGTTCTCCCATGAGAAATTTGTTGATGATACTATTGTCATGGGCTCCTTGACCATCCAAGAGGCCAAAATGATTAAACAGGCCCTTTCTTATTACTCTTAGGCTATTGGTCAAATGGTTAATTGGAACAAGAGCTCTCTATATTTTATTAATACACTGGTGGACAGATAGAATAGAATTGCCAAAATTATTGGTGGTGAGATTGGTGCTTTGCCTGCCACTTACCTCAAGCTTCCTATGGGCTTAAAACCACCTGACTCTTTCTGGGCTGGTATTATGGATAGATTTAATAGGAAATTAGTTGGCTAGAAAGGAGCTTTGCTAAGTCAAGCTGGTAAACTCCTCCTCCTAAAGGCCTCTCTGTAGAGTCTCCCTATCTATGACCTTAGTCTTTTTAAAATCCCTACTAAATTTAAAGACATTATTGAGAAGACTCAGAGAAATTTTCTCTAGTCTGGAGTGGAAGATAGAAAGAGATTGGATTTAGTTGCTTGGGACAAGGTGTGCACACCAAAGAAGTGGGGAGGCTTGGGGATCTGCCCCTTAAGAGTTACCAATCAGGCCTTACTAGCTAAGAAAATTTGGAAGATCTATGGAGAGAGAAAAGAGTGGAATGAGATCATCCATAAGAAATATCTCTTCTCCTTCCCTCATATATCAGATTTTATGATGTCTATTGTGTAGGTGCAGGGTTCTTTTCTTTGGAATTGTACCCAATAAGCTAAGGAGATGGCTTTCAAGGGAGGTAAGTGGTATTTGGGTAATGGAAGGAGAATTAAATTATGGGAAGACTACTGGCTTAAATATTTTCCTCTAATGTCTACTCCTTCCTTCTAGCATTTTATTGACATTTTCTTATAGAGATTCCGTCTGAGGGTTATAAATTACTGGGGGAGCCAGTCTTGGATTGATCTTTCTAGTGTGGATGTCTCTCTTAATCCTCTGATGCTAGATCTGAATGTTTGGAAAGTGAACTCTACTAGGGAGGATGATTTGATCTAGGGGATGATCCCTTTTGAAGTCCTTTTTGTCACCTTTGCCTCTAAGATTTTGTTGAAGCAGCCAAATCCTCCTCCACTTTGGGCCCAAGTTTGGGATAAATGGTTAATTCCTAAAATTAACATTTTCTTTTGGCTAGTTTTGTAGAACAAGATTCATACTATTGATAATATCCAAAAGAGAGGTATGATTCTTGCCAACAAATGTTTTTTATGTAAGAAAGTTGAGGAATCACTTTACCATATGGCTATAGACTATCGATACTCCTGGGAAGTCTGGTGCCACATTTTGCAATGCTGGAAATTATGGTGGTTTTTCCTAGACAATATGGATAACTTCTTCACTCATTGGAGAAACATTGAATTCCCTTTGGATAGGAGGATGTGGAACATCATTTCCCCTCATTTTATCTATAAATTGTGGAGAGAACGAAATGATAGAGTGTTTAGAGACATTGCCCTTCCTTTGGTGGTGATTGTCGAGAAGATTAAGAGAAGTATTAAGGAGAACTGCGCTATCATACTTGGAGCTAAGTTGGATTTTAATGTTGGAGTTCATTATGCTGGCACAAAAGTGAACTCCTCTTCCCAATGGGATAATACCATTTGGCTAGATTAGAGCTAATTTTGATAGTGCAGTGAAGGGTAACTCGGGGCCTGTTGGTTGTGGTGGAATTATTCAGGATGACATGGCTAACTATCTTGCTGACATGGCATTCCCTAAAGGAGTCCAAACCAATCATGTTGTGGAGGCTATGGCTCTCCTTAAAACCTTAAAATTTATAAAAGAGGATATTTTGTTGGTTCTTTTTTCCCACACTATCAAATTTACAATTTGATTGACAAACTAATGTCACTGACTCTCAATAACCACTCCAAATCTGACAAGAAAAAGGGCCAATTAACAAGGACCAAGAGAATGATCCTCCTACACTTTGAGCTCCACATCACTCAGGTAGGTATACCTCATCTACACACACATAAATTCCTTTGACAGACAACAAGCCTACAGGTATATGACTATAGAATAACTTTCAGACCCCTATAGGTATCTTGTACCTCAATGTTCACCAAGTCTTATGCAATATCCTACTTGCATAGAATGAATCTAAAAACTAGAAACTACTCCTAACTCCTCCTATCAAACATGAAAGGGAAAATGATTTCATTTTGATTGATTGATATTTTTGGGTTGAATGGACCCCTAAAATACCCTAAGTCTCTCATAGACCAGTGTCTTATCCAATGGGCATCAGAGTCAAATAAATCACTACAACAAAGCTATGAATAGAGAAGATAATACATTCTAATATGTTGATGCCTTACATCAAACAAACACCATTGATCAGATCCTACTTAGCAATCCACCTGTGTACTCAGATATGCAACTATCTAGTCAAAGGATTTTAACCCTCCCCTTAGAAGAGACCTAGGAACAAGCAATACATTAATCAACATCCACTGAAAGACAAGTATGAGATACCCTTGATATCCCAACTCATACACATATGAAAACCAATCCTAAAATAAGTTATTTCTGTGAAAACAAATCTATTGCAGAGACCTTGGAAATACAATAGAAAGATTAAAATACCCTTGATTCTCTAATCAAAAAGTTCAAGAATCAAATGGAGACAATTTGATAGTAGTATGAAAATACTAAGATCTTATTCATAAGACAAACTGTTACAACTTATATTCTATTCTCTAAGCCAAAAAGCAAAGAGGGAACACCCTATATGCAAAGAAGAAGGCAAAATATTTATAGGAAGAATACCACTCATGGAACCAAGGAAATTGGAACCCCTTAGATTACCAAAATTTGGAACCCTTCTAAATGATCTTGGAAATCCTTATAAAGGATTGCAACAAGCTACATATCATTTAGGGAAAAAAAATAGGTCTACAACAACCTCAACAACTAGACTCAACAAGAACTGAAAGAATGCAAGAAAATCCTAGAAACTTGGGAAGAATCAGATAAAATATGATGTACAATTACTTGGCTTCATCATCAAGGCTTACTGCAAATACAAACTCAACCAATTTCTTATTATAGACAAGACAAAATTAAATGCTAGGACCACCAAGAGGAAACTTGTGTGTACAGGGCATGGAAGCAATTAACATCCAACAACCCTTAGCATTAACTCGACATGGCACAATAGGAAGCAAATCATATCCAGGTGGCTACCCATATCATCTTCATCAATTCTTTACCTGCAACCATCCTGGAGAAAGCAAATCTGATCTAGATTTTTCATATCTGGTCCACTATATCAAAACCCTAATAAAAACCCTAGCAAAAGATTCAAATTTTGGCCTCAACAGCTAGCTGATCCAAGTTTAAAACATGACCATTGATCATCATCCTTTCCCGACAGATCAAGTGGTTCTTATTAAATGGTCATAGTCATTTAACCTTTTAAAATTTACCCAGCCACATCACCTAACCTAGCAACCAATAATAATCAAGCACCTCAGCAATACCTAGCAACAAACCCACTTTGACCTTGCCAAGCAACCCCTTAACCCTAAGTCATATGGAGATTACGGGATTGAAGGCATTCTCCAAGTCATGAGACATTTTTCTTTACCGTGGTCTGATCAAGAGATCACATGAATGAAGCATTTGCATGATCGTTAAGTCTTTGTTTAACCTTGGGTTTCATCTAGCGAACAAGCGACCACCACCCGATCAATCTCATCAATGACACAGATCTAATCTCCAAGTCTTCTATCTTAACTCATCCCTATCTGGAAAACATGCAACCAAAGCATTCTCCTAATCACTGAAAACTTGGCTTGACCCTAGTTTAATCTTGAGAATACACGAATAAAGCATTCGCCAAGTCACTAGATCTTTCACTTAACCCAAGTCATATCTTGAGATCAAGCACCAGCCGTTGATCCTATCCTCATCCTGTGGCCCTCCTTAATTCACCTAAAGCCTAGTCTTAACCCATCTTGGATCTAGAGATTACGCAACTGAGCAATCTCCAAATCACTGAATAAAAACTTGACCTCAGGTTAGATCATGAGAACACGTGAAATCTTTAGTCACATGTTTGCTAAATAGAAACTTGACCACCCAGGACCTAACCTTTGACTTAACCCAAGCCATCTAGAGATCACATGAAAAAAGGACTTCATGTGATCGCTGAATCATTTACCAACCATAAGTTTTATCTAGAGAATCAGCACCAACCGTCAATCATGATTTGCATCATCGATCCAAGTTTAAACACTAAAAGTTACATGCCTAGACAATTATATCTAGAGATTGCGCAACTAAAGGAAATTGAAACCTCTCACCAGGTCACTGAATGTTAAGAACCTAGCCACTAAGATCATGATAATACATTACTACTATATTCATTAGGTTTCCAGATAAAATGACAAACCACCCAAGAACCTGGAGAACCGGTGAACGGTTCAGTTGGGGAGTCGCTGAATAAGAGGCAGCCTACCAAGAATATAAGACATGTGCAAGAAAATGACTTAAGTGGCCCAAAAAGGTAATGAGGAAATAGAGAAAAGCTAGGGTTTTTGGACTTAGGAAAATTTGTGGAACCTTAGGATATGAACAAACCTATTTCTCAAACCTCAAAAATGCCATATATCCCTAGTTTTTGCATTTCAACACATGCACTCTTGACTAGAGCTTGAACACACCATAAACTACCTATGGCTAAGGGCGAAAGTCATGAAACATGACAGATCATATTCACAAATCAAAACAATTTACATCTGGGGCAAGAAAATTTCTCAGGGTTTTTTCCACGAATAGACCATTTTAATAAGATTCTAGCTAAGATAGGAAAATGGCCTAATAGTGGCTCTATCTGGGGATGCATGCCTCTTGCAGACATGACAGGGATCTGAATTTTAGGTAGAAGTATACCACCCACTGGACAAAAACTAACAGGGGACCCTTTCAAAAAGTGGTAACCAAACCAGGCAGACAGGAAGGGAAACACACAACATAAAGGAAATTATTTACAAGACTAAAACTTTACCTAGTGGCCCCAGGCTACCAAAGGGAAATCAAAACCCTTCTAGGTTAAAAGTTTGATTTTCATCCACATATGCAACCTACCACCTAAAAGTGTCAAGATCATCTTTTTGCCACCAAATGTGGATATTCATGGGCTGAAGAATGAAATTGTATTGATCACTACCCATGTTCTTCTAGTCACAACCATTATCATGTTCATACTCCAAAAGGTATGGAACATCATCCATCTCTTGTTGTGGACTGGAAATAAAAATTTGATCTAGTAATGCATCAGAGAATAGAACATAATGATTGTCATGCATTACTACAAAATTACCTAGCTAAGAAGGACTTGGATCCTCAGATTTACCTTCATGCATTGCTTCAGCCACTGAGAAACTTGGTTCCTCCTTGATATCTTCATGAACTAGATCATGAACCAAGTGAAGGTCTCTTTCACAAATTTTTTGACAGTGGGACAATTGACTTGCATCATCATTTCTATCCAAAGAATTACTGTCCCAATCATTGAAGATAAAGTCTTCAATATTGTCACACTCACTATCATATTTAGCAAAAGAAGGAAAAGAAACTAAACAAGAAATTTTCTCATCATTACAATCTTCATAACAGGACAACATACTATCATGGTCTTCAACCTCTTCTTTTGTAGAGTCACTACATGAGGGGAACTCTGGTAAACATGGATCATCTTCATCACTTTGAACACCCACCTCATTATCAGTGTCAAAGAATATATCAAAGGGGGCCTGCAAATCAAAGTACATAGAAGGTGCATACCTTTGGAATTCATCAGCCAAGAGTGTTGAGATCTTTTCACTGCTCAATGGACTTTGGACCATATTATCTTCATTGGCTCACCCCTAGTGCTACAAACATCATCCCTGTCTGAAACAAGGACCGACATCTCTGGCTTCAAATCATCTTGTGTGAAGAAAAAACTACAAGAATCATCATTTGCATCATATTAAATTTATTGCCTCTCACACAAAACATCCTCAAACTGGGACAAGAAGGAAGCCTTCTCATGCTGACAAGAAGAAAAATCTACAGACAAATTGGAAATATTATCAACCTTAGATTCATCTTTAGGATCCTCATATGCATTGACCTCTAAGTCAAAACCATAATCAATACTCTCTCCACAATGAGAATCAACATCAAAACAACTGGCCTATTCATGATCAACATAAAGAGATGCTAGTACATGCAATCTCTTATCCTCCTCTAACTGCCAGATCTCAACATTTCTCTCTACAATTTTCTTCTTGAGAGTAGCAATCTTGATGAGAAGATTTTCATAGTCAGAATCACTCATGGTGGGATCAACAGAGACACTAATGTCTTGTATCTGATCTTTATTATTTTCTTCATACCCATCCATATCATCTCCTTCATCAAAATAATCTATAAATGTTTCTCTTAATACATCCCAAGAAGGGATTGAACATGAAGACAGGGATACAAACCAATCCCTTGCACTAGGTGAAAGAGACTACACAAGAAATCTCATGGCAACATCTTCATGCTCAACATCCATTTCATCAAATAAACCCATGAGATCATCTACATGTTGGCTTTCTAAAATTGACCCATCAGCCACAAATCTAGGCAAGCATCCCCCATCCTCAGTAGAAAACTCATTAGGGGCACCTTCAATTCCATCAAAATAAAAGGCTTTGTATTCCTCCATAAGGAACTGCCCACTAGTACTCATCCTTTTATATTAGTGCTAAACACTTGATAGGGAAACATTTTTTCCACTTGATTTTCATAAAAGAAAATCACATGAAAATCAAAATACCTAGGAACTATAGTTCAAACTTAACTTGTTGACTAGGAAGCAGGGAAGATCTAGAGCTCTCCTTATAGGTCCATCAGGTTCTTTTCTTGTAGAGTCTCGGCCTCCTTGAAGAGGAAAATATTGCACATGTTTTTGTATCTTCTTCCAATCAACACAAAACTTCACCAAGATTTACACACTGTTTATCAGGAACTGCACTGATCAAATAGAGAACTCAGAGTCACCACTCACACTTGGTGAGAAGATATAACAATTTTTTAAAATAATTGACTCTATGATCACTTAACCAGACTGTGGGATGATTTAGCCAAGCAAGGAAATAGCATCTTAAACTTGTTACCCTTTATTTCTTCCCTAGTAGAGTTGCCATTTTGTTGGTGACTCAGATGGGCCAAATCAATCTGGTTAGTAAGATATTGATAATTTTTGGTTTAACCAGAGATTCCTAATAGATGTATTTCTTTGTTATTATTCTCCCCAGTAGAGTTGCTATTTTTTTGGTTCCATTTTCCCACACTGTCAGATTTACAATTTGATTAACAAATTAATGTCAGTGACTCTCAATAGCCACTCCAAATCTGACAAGAAAAAGGGCCAATTAACAAGGACCAAGAGAATGATCCTCCTACACTTTGAGCTCCGCATCACTCAGGCGGGTATACCTCATATGCACACACATAACTTCCTTTGACATACAACATGCCTGTAGGTATATGACTTTAGAATAGTTTTCAGACCCCTATAGGTATCCTGTACCTCAATGTTCACCAAGTCTTATGCAACATCCTACTTGTAGAGAATGAATCTAAAAACTAGAAACTAATCCTAACTCCTCCTATCAAACATGAAAGGGAAAATGATTTCATTTTGATTGATTGATGTTTTTGGGTTGAATGAACCCCTAAAATATCCTAAGTCTCTCATAGACCAGTGACTTATTCAATGGGCATCATATTCAAATAAATCACTGCAACAGAGATATGAATAGAGAAGACAATACATTCTAATACATTGATGCCTTACATCAAACATACACCATTGATCAAATCCTACTTAGCAATCCACATGTGTACTCATATATGCAACTACCTATTCAAAGGATTTTAACCCTGCCCCTAGAAGAGACCTAGGAACAAGCAATACATTAATCAACATCCATTGAAAGATAAGTATGAGATACCCTTGATATCCCAACTCATACACATCTAAAAACCAGTCCTAAACTTAGTTGTTTCTACGAAAATAACTCTATTGCAGACACCTTGGAAATACAATAGAAAGATTAAAATAACATTGATGCTTTAATCAAAAAGTTCAAGAATCAAATGGAGACAATCTTATAGTAGTATGAAAATATTGAGATCTTATTCATACTACAAATTTTTACAACTTATATTCTATTCTCCAAGCCAAAAAGGAAAGAGGGAACACCCTATAAGCAGAGAAGGAAAAATATTTATAGGAAGAATACCACTTATGGAACTAGGGAAATTGGAACCCCTTAGATTACCAAAATTTGGAACCCTTCTAAATGATCTTGGAAATCCTTATAAAGGATTGAAACAAGCTACGAATCATTTAGGGAAAAAACTAGGTCTACAACAACCTTAACAACTAGACTCAACAAGAAATGAAAGAATGCAAGAAAAGCCTAGAAACCTAGGAAGAATCATATAAAATCTGATGTACAATTACTTGGTTTCATCATCAAGGCTTACTGCAAGTACAAACTCAACCAATTTCTTTTTTCAGACAAGAAAAAATTAAATGCTAGGACCACCAAGAGGAAACTTGCGTGTACAGGGCATGGAAGCAACTAACATCCAACAACCCTAGCCACAAATGTCAAAACAACAACCCTCACCATTAACTTGGCATGGCACAATAGGAAGAAAATCATATCTAGGTGACTACCCATATCATGTTCATCACTTCTTTACCTACAACCATCTTGGACAAAGAAAATTTGATCTGGCTTTGTCATATCTGGTCCACTGTATCAAAACCCTAGAAAAAAACCCTAACAGAAGATTAAAATTTTGGCTTCAACAACTAGCTAATCCAAGTTTAAAATATGATCCTTGATCATCATCCTTTCTTGGCAGATCGGGCGGTTCTTATTAAATGACCATAGTCATTTAACCTTTTAAAATTTACCGGGCCACATCACTTACCTAGCAACCAATCAGAATCGAGCACCTCAGTAATGCCTAGCAACATACCCACTTTGACCTCGGCAAGCAACCCCTTAACCCTAAGTCATCTGGAGATTACATGACTGAAGGCATTCTCCAATTCATGAGACATTTGTCTTAATCATAGTCTGATCAAGAGATCACGCGAATGAAGTATTCACATGAATGCTAAGTCTTTCTTTAACCTTGGGTTTCATCTAGCGAACAAGCAACCACCGCCCGATCAATCTCATCAACGACCCAGGTCTAATCTCCAAGTCTTCTATCTTAACTCATCCCTATTTGGAGAACATATGATGAAAGCATTCACCTGATCATTGAATACTTGGCTTGAACCTGGTTTAATCCCAAGAATACATGAATAAAGCATTTGCCAAGTCACCAGATCTTTCACTTAACCCCAATTATATCTTGAGATCAAGTGCTAGCTGTTGATCCTATCCTCATTCTAGTGCCCTTGTTAATTCTCCTAAAGCCTGGTCTTAACCCATCTTGGATCTAGAGATTACATGAATGAGCAATCTCCAAGTCACTGACTAAAAACTTGACCTCAGGTTAGATCATGAGAACACGTGAAAGCTTCAGTCATCTTTTCGTTGAATAGAAACTTGACCACCTAGGACATAACCTTTGAATTAACCCAGGCCATCTAGAGATCACGTGACTAAAGGACTTCATGTGATTGTTGAATCATTTACTAACCATGGGTTTTATTTGGAGAATTAGCATCAACCCTCGATCATGATCTGCATTGACAGTCCAAGTTTAAACACTGAAAGTTACATGCCTAGACCATTATATTTGGAAATTGGGTGACTTAGGGAAACTAAAACCACTCACTAGGTCGTTGAATGTTAAGAACCTAGCCACCAAGATCATGAGAATACACAACTACTATATTCGCTGGTTCACTAGATAAAATGACAAACTGCCCAAGAACCTAGAGAAGTGGCAAACACTTTAGTTGTGGAGTCATTGAATAAGGGACAACCCGCCAAAGAAATAAGACATGTGTAGGAAAAGGACTTAAGTGGCCCAAAAAGGTAATGAGGAAATAAAACGAAGCTAGGGTTTTTGGACTTAGGAAAATTTATGGAACCCTAGGACATGAACAACCCTATTTCTTAGACCTCAAAAATGCCATATCTCCCTAGTTTTTGCATTTCAACACATGCGCTCTTGACTAGAGCTTGAACACACCATAAACTACCTATGGCTAAGGGCGCAAGTCATGAAATATGATAGATCATCTTCGCAAATCAAAAAAATTTGCAACTATTCCTCTTTTGTAAGGATTGTAAGGGGTTTTGGGTCCCCTAAAACTTATTTTTACCATCTATCAAAAACAATTTCATATAAATAAAGATGCTTTTTCCTTATTTTGTAAATTTGAAATTTGAAGAATAATTCTCATTTTTTAGAAGGAAGACATTTGGAAATCCTTTTTTTTAAACATTTTGTCAAAATGTAGAAGAGTATTTTTGTGAAGGAAAGCAATGGGAAATAAAAGGAAAAGGGTAAATATGACTACATGAAAGTATTCACCTGAAACTAAATAAATACTACGTGAAGAATCATTGGCAAGATATTATTGTAGGAAAGGTCTCTCTCTCTCTCTCTCTCTCACACACACACACACACACACACACACACATTAGGATCTCTCTAATTCCTCCCCTTTAGTCTCTTTCTATTTATTTCATCTAGGTCCCCTTAAGACTCTCTTAAGAGTTATTTATTTATTTATTTTGTGTCCCACCCAAGTTCAAGCAATATATGAGAATATTAATCTAGCTCAAAGGTTGAAGAGAAAAATTAATCGTTAATGCATAGATCATTTAATTGAAATGGATGTGGAAAAATTGAGATATTATGCTAAACAACCTACACATACTAGGAAGAGGACATTGAATAAAAAGTCTAAAGAAGTAATTTCACAATTCAAGAATCTTGATACACTTGAAAAAACCCATCTATTATCAATTTCACTTCTTAAAGTTGAGTTAAAAGAGCCATTAAAATTGTTGCTCATGTAGATTAAACTTTGAAAAAGAGGAAATTGTCTAACCTACAAAAAGATATTGTTGAAAGTGTTAAGAAAGGTTTGCATTCCATTGGGAAAACAACTAGGTCTGCAAATAAGTATATTTCAAGAAGAGTGATATTGACATGTATTTTAAATAAAAACATATCTCCAAAAAGATAAATCTCTTTACTTTCATCTCAGATCGGGTATAGCAGGAAGACAATATCACATTATTTGAAAAGGAGAATCAATTTGGATGGTACTACACTGGAAGGAAATTTAGCATTATAGTGTAGAGTTCCTCACTCTGATAGGGTTGAGGAAACAATTAGGAACTTGATGACTATATTTTCGACTAGTCATACTCTACCTTCACCAAATAGAAGAGATGTTATCAAGTAGAGGACTGGGCCTAAAGAATATTTTCTACACGTAAAAAATTGGTTGTACACCACACAACATGACTTGTATCTCTCATTTTATAATTCAAATCCTAACATAAAGAATGGATAAACAATGTTTGAAATATTAAAGCCATATTTTGTGAAGATAAATAAATCTTTTTGAAACTTGTTGTTGATATCATATTGAATTTGACCTTTACTATCAAGGGTTTCAAAAGATGATAGAAGAAAGTGATGATTTTTAAAATGCTTTTGCTAAATAACCAAGCCAATTCATAGCATCAATCTTATGTTACAAATCAAATGATCATGCAATAGGTGAAATAGATTGCATAAGAGGAACTTGTCAAACATGTGGGAGTTTGGCTAGAATTCCTTTGTGAGTTGAAGATGTTGATATGATGAGGATGGTAAAATGTAAGAGTTACAAGTACATAAAGTCTAAAATAAAAATTAGGAAAGAATCAACAAGGTCGTAATATATAGAGGATGAGATACATGTTGGAGCATTTATGGATAATTTTTCTAAATTGATTCAACCATGTATACATCATTCTCTTTTTTTTAAGTGGAAAGATAAACTTTCCCACCTAGAAAATTTTTATCAATTGTTGGATTTGCAAAAATTACTCTTTCGTTTCTCAAAAATAGCTTCAAGCATAATATTACTTTGCAGAGAAGGTCACTATTATGGTGCAAGTGTCTTATTAACATGCAAAATTAGATTTGGATGGTGTTGAAAGTACATATCAAGCATGGGTCATTAAAAAAGAATATCACTTTTACATTAGGGATGATAAAGAGCATGACACACATTTTGTCGAGCATTTCTTTAGAATATTTTTTGGATATTTGGAAAACCAAGGCATAAAAAATGAAAAGCATTTGATATGGTCAGATGGATGTACAACACAATTCAAATCAGAAAGACATTTTATGCACTATGTACATATCTATGATACCAAAAGATACCACATCTTTGGAGTTTCTTTGAGACTGGACATGGAAAGGGTGAGCATGACAATGTAGGATCTTGTATTAAATGTTCTTTAAGAAAGTATCAAATGGACTATCAGGCATATTGTATAAAAAATGCTCATGATATAGTTGAATGGTACAAGATGCACTTTGTAGTACCAAATGAGGATAGCACATCATCATGATTGAATTGAGTCAAACCATTTAGAGTATTCTAGGAGACATCAGGTATATATACATCTTTTTAAATTATTAAATCAAGTTCATATATACTTTAAATATTGATTTGAACATTTATATGTTTAATTTTTTTTACATGTCTTGAAGGTGTTGATAGAAGATCAATGCATGGATGAAAGAGGGTACATAAAATAAGATCCTTGCATTTAGTTATGAGTACAGATAGTAACGTGTGGTCATTGTACACTAGATATTACTTATGCTTTTGTTATGACTGTATTTATCAAAACTATGGTGAATGCATCAACTAGTAACATGGATATGTTAGTGAATGGAATTTTGTGCCACTAGATTTTACTAATACAAATGATGAAGTTGAGGATGAAATCTTCGACGACATTCCATTAATTTCTACAGATTATGACCATATTTTAGGATTGATCAAAATTGATACATATATTTAGGTTTCATAATCTCAATCCATAAATTAAGTCTCATACATACTTATTTACTATGATTTAGACATATATAGTTTTATACATGTCTCTTTAACTTAAATTTATGATTCATTAAAAATATATTGTGCAGGACATGTTTTTGTAGTCATAGCAGAGCCTAAAAATGTAGAAGGTGTTAGTTACTATTTATTATGTTGCACCAAGGAGAGGAAGAAGCTAACCAAGAATGAGACAAGAAATGGAATTATGTTTCCCACAGGTTAGTAGTGTATCTATGTCTAATTTATAAAAAGTGAAAAAAGAAATGAAATTATGTGTATCTATGTTTAATTTTGTTAGAATAAATGAGAGGGGGGGTGAATCAATTAAATTAGTTATCCTATAGACCCAAACTCCTAGATGTACCTTACAAACAATTTTAACAATTTATGCAGCTCAGTAATATAAAATATCAATATGTCTGTTCACTTTACCGAATACCAGTAATTATCCAAACTGTGATTACTGACTAAATCAACTATGGAGTATGTAAAGTATGATAGAAAAACAATCATAACAAACAACACATAACACAATGATTTAACGTGGAAACCCTGCTAAGGGAAAAACCACCTGGGACCGGTAACCCAAAATAACTCACTCTTTTGAAGTGAGCTTGGTTAGGAGCCAACCCTATTAAAGGTTACAATGCACATTGTTCGGTGTGGCCTAGTTAGAGGATTTATCACTAACAGTTAACTTTTGACCAGCATTCACTATGGGGTCAACAACATAAAAGTTTACATTCAACGAATGTCATTGGATAGTACAATAAGACTGTTAAGTCCACTCATTTAAGAGATTTTTTGAATCAATGGTTAAATTGATACAGTTATGATCTAATTCAAACATAACTCAATTGAAAATATTTAGATCTATGCTGTGATCATAAAATCCTATGATCATTAATCAATTCACTTCCTCAATATTTCTCAACTTACTTCACTCGGTAAATAGTTCTTTGATGCTCAATAATGTCTATAGCTTAGTTCTTTCTGTAACTAGTTTGATTAGGAATGCATGAATAAAATCTTCATGAGAAATCTTTGTAGTCTCCTTTTTGTCTAGCATGTTTCAACAATGAAACTCATATCTCTTAAATAGACAAGTAAATTGTTTTCATATCAGCCATCATATTTTTTCTCATAATCTCCTTCGTCCATTTTTCCACTTAAACTTTCCTCAGAAAATGTGTCCTTAACATGTTTTAATCTCATCCTTTAGATCATCTTTGAATTATGTCAATCTTGGATCTCATAAATAATTTCATCCTTAACCTCCAAATCATAACAATATCCAGCTAATCAATTTCAATCGGTTGTTCTTAGCATTTAATATTTTCATCCATACTTGGTTAATACTAAAATGCATCGGTGATAACTAACTTGGTTATTACTATCACTTGGTATACACTATACTAGCTTGGTGTATACATAAGTCTTCAATTACTGACCACATTGACTTGTTCAATTCAAATATCTTCTTCATAATAGATTAATGTAACATGCTCAAGTCAAAAATATAAATCCATAGACTCATCAATAAGTTACCCAGTGTTTACCTTATCCTTATCTGTCATATGTAGATATCTTAGCTCTTCATCTTTTGTTCCTTCTACAGATGTTCAGATGTTTGTAACTATCATGATAAGTACTATCAAAACTAGTTGACATCAATAACAACATATTGACTGGTTTAATCATCTTACATATCACTTCAGTAGCTCAGTGATCTCTAATCACTGTTCTTTTAGTTCATATAGATATTTAATCGATTGTAGTTCATCAATATCTCCCTTTGGCATTAATGGAAACACAAGCAATATGAGAATATGTCATGCACATACCAAACATGTATTCTACAACTATGTAAGTAAATGCTATAGGTCGGTAATCTCTCCCTAGCTTGATATTTAATATGTTTAATCACTACAAAACAAAACAACATTCCATGCAGAATCTCCCTATGGATTTGATCTTTTTCTAGTTCTTAGATTCTTTCTCCCATATATGTTCTCAACAATAGATATTTCAATATGCAATCTCTCTCCCTTTTTGTGTTCTCACTAACTGATTTTTCATATGCAATCTCTCTCCCTTTGACAACAATGCAAAATAAAATAAACAACTCTTCAACAACTAAGTAATTCTTTGTTGTTTGGTCCAGATCAAGTACCTTCATGTACTGATAAATAAATTCTTGTTCCAGCTTCTACAATCTTTCAAAACCTTAGAAAAACTAAAGTGTGACCTATGTGCATCAACATGAATTATTTTTTGATAAATTATAGGTTAATGCAACCTCCTGATCACCTTAGTGACAGATAGATAGGGGACATACCCCTAGTCTAGTCCTCAAATACTCAAATGTGTCCTTTGGTAAGGATTTGGTAAAAATATCAGCAAGTTGTTCTTTAGATGTTACAAATTCTAGTTTCACCTACTTCTCTTAAACTTGTTCCCTTAAGTAGTGATAATTAATAGAGATATGCTTTGTTTTTTAATGCATCACAGGATTCTTAGAAATATTTATAGCACTAGTGCTATCACAATATATAATCACCAGGTCAGTGATTACCTCATTCATTCCTTCCAACACTTGTTTAATCCAAGCAATATTTGAACAATTTGCAGCAACAACAACATACTCTGGTTCAGCAGTAGACTGAGAAATGCATGATTTTTTCTTGCTTATCCAAGTCACAATATTTTCTCCTAAAAAGAACACTCCATCAATTGTCTTCTTCCGATCATCAATGTTTCCAGCCCAATTTGCATCAGTATAAACTCAAAGTTCAAATTTTCCTTCCATTGTGTACCACAAACCATAGTCTTCTATCTTATTCAAGTATATCAAAATTATTTTAACTGCAACCATATGTGAATCTTTAGGATTGATAGAAAATATTGCCACAATCCCAACTGCATGTGCTATATCTAGCCTACTGTGTACCAAATACATTCATTTTCCAATCATAGATCTGAACAGTGTCTGATTTACTTCTGTAGATTCATCATCGTTTGTCAACTTACATCTTGTTATCATCAGTGTTCCTACTGGTTTTGAATCTTCCATGCCAAAATTCTTTAACACTTCTTTAATGTATTTTGATTGAGTGATGAAAATCCCATCATTCTATTGTATAATTTGCAAACCTAGAAAGAATTTAATCTCTCCAAACATTGACATCTCAAATTCTTTTCTCATTTCATCAACAAAAGATTTGCAATTCAGATCATGTCCACCAAAGTCCTTACAAAGCCAATACTGATAAGATAAGCATGTACTCTTTCATACCATGCTCTTGATGCTTTCTTCAATACATACAAAGCTTTGTGCAATCTACATACCATGTTCTTCTTTCTTGGATCAACAAAACCTTCTGGTTGTTCTATGTAGACCTCCTCCTCAAGAATTACATTCAGAAAAGTTGATTTCACATCCATTTGATATACTTTGAATCCCTTATGTGCAGCATATGCAAGTAGTATATAGACTCCTTCAATTCTAGCAATAGGTGCAAAGGTTTCACCATAATCTATACCTTCTTCTTGTGCATATCCCTTGCATACAAGTCTTGCCTTATTCCTAGTGACCTCACCATTTTCATTTAACTTATTTCTAAAAATACACTTAGTACCAATTACATTTTAATATTTTAGTCTAGGTACTAATGTCCATGTCTTATTCTTCTCAATCTTTTCAATTTTCTCATTTATAGCCTTAATCCATTCCTCATTTTCAAGTGCATCCCTAACATTCTTAGGTTCAAACTCACAAACTAAACATGTGTTATGTCTTAACTTACTCTGGGTCATCATGCTAGCTTGCTTATCTCCAATGATTTGATTCTACAGATGGTGTCTTCTAACAAATATTGCTAGCACTTATTCTCTTCTTTGCTCATCATTCAGTTTAGGCTCAATTTCCTTCTCGGTAGCTTCTTCTTAGTTCTCAGTTTGCATTTGCTGATTCTTGGTAGCATTTTCCTGATGCTCAGTAGACTCATCCTATGGCTTTGGTAGATAAACTAGATCTTCAACATATGAAAATCTACCATAGTCTTCTAGCTCCTTCATGCTTTCTTCATCATTCTTTTCAGCAAACTCATCAACTTTTACATTAGCACTTTAGATACGATTTTATTATTAGCCATGTTCAAACAATAATAAGATTTACTCTTAGTAAATATCCTAAAAATATTCCTTCATCACATTTAGAGTCAAATTTACCATTCCTATCATCTTTTAGAATATAACACCTACTACCAAAGATTCTAAAATAACTTACATTCAGTGTATAGCCAAACCATAAATCATAAGGTATCTTGTTCGTGTATTTCTTTAGTTGAACTCAGTTTAGGGTGTATACTACAGTGGTAATGTCCTCTCTCCAGTACATTTGTGCAACATTTTTCTCAATCATCAATGTTCTAGCACAATCAACAATAGATCAGTTCTTCCTTTTAGCAATCCCATTCTGCTGCACTATCCTAAGTGCAGAAACCTTTCTTTTGATTCCATGCTCATTATGGAAATTAGTGAATTCATCAGAAATAAACTCACCTCCTCTATCAGATCTTAAGAATTTCAATTCTTTTCTGATTTCTTTTTCAACTTTAGCCTTATACCATTTAAAAAATTTCAATGCCTCAGATTTTTCTTTTAAGAACATGATTGTCATGATCCTAGAGTAGTCATCAACAAATAAAATAAAATATTTGTCACCATAGTAGCTTTTATTTCTCATAGGACCACATAAATCAGTGTGTACTAGCTCCAAAATTCCTTTAGATGAATAGTCTTTACTTTTAAAACTAGATTTGGTCATCTTTCCTTTCTGAAATTGATTGCACATAACATGATCAGGTTTGGTTAGACTCGGTAATCCTCTAACTTTTCTCTTTCTACTAATATTAATCACGTTATCAAAGTTTACATGACATATCCTCTTATGCCATAACCATGCATCTTCATTCTTCACCAGTAAATAAGAAGTTTCAGCATTGTTAAGATAGAATAAATTACCTTTTGATTGTCCTCCAGTACTAACAAGCTTTCCATTTTCATCATAGATTTTCACCTTCTTTCTTTCAAATGCAACTCGATGACCTGAGTTATTCAGCTGTGCTACACTCAACAAATTATATTTAAGTACTTTTACCTAGTATGCATTATCACATCTAATTCTATCATTCAATAAGATAGATCCTTTTCCTTTTACTTGATAAGGTGTATCATTTCCCATTTTCACTGATCCTCCATTATAGTGCTCAAGATTTTCAAACTTATCTTCATCACTAGTCATGTGATGTGTACAGGCACTATCAATGATCCAAGTATCATTCTTACATACTTTTGGAATAAGGGTTGTTTCTACATACATTTCCTCTTCTTCTAAATCATCTTTCATTACAACAAATACCACTTCAATTTCATCATCAGTGTCGGTGTCAGTGTCATCTTCATTTTCTCCAACAAGGTAACATGCCTTCTTGCCCTTGTAATCTCAGTTGTCTTTTTTGTAGTGTTAGTTTCCTCTATTATTCCTTCTGCCAAATGTTCCATCACCAGATCGGTCATTGTATTTATCTTCCTCTTTCCTGTTAGGACATCTAGCAGCAATATGGCCAATCTCTTTACAATTAAAACAATCTAAAGGTATCTTTCCCTTATACCTTCCTTTACCTTTTTGAAGTCTCCAGGCCATAAGTGCTTCAAGCTCATCAAGAGCATCTTTTTTGTCACTATTACTTTCATTCTTTATATTGTGCTTACTGCTAGATTTACCAATCTTAAGAGATGACATAAAAGCATACTCAACACTTGGTACAACACTATTGTCATAATTATTCAGCTCAAAAGTAGTTAACTTTCCAATCATACTATCAAGAGTAAGAGTGCTGTTAGGTGGACACCTCATTTCATGAATAGTAGATATTCTGATTGCATAGATAGGTAATAAGGTTCTCAGTATATTACTTACCATAGTATCTTCAAAAATAGTACCTCCTACTCCTTGGATAACATTGACTACCTCTTTGATTCAGTTTGATTATTGTGTGACGTTCTCACCTTCCTTCATCATCATGTCATCAAATATGCCTCTCAAGCTTTCAGCTCTAGCTCTCATTACATTCACATCACCACCATAAACTAGAGAAAGTTTATCCCACATTTTCTTCATTATAGTGCAATTCTTGACATCTTCAAATTCAGCATCAGATAGAGCAACAACAATCTCTATCAAAGTAATATTGTGTTCATGTATGTCTCTCAACTGATCAAGAGTCAAAGGTCCAACATTCAGTTGTAACTAGCCATTGTCTAGTAAGTGTATAGAAGATTCTCTAATTCTAGATATGCGAAGCCTCATCCTGATTTTCCATGTGGAGAAGTTATCTATGTTTAGCTTAGGCACTTCCCTCTTATACATCTTGTGATCTTTCTGCTCAAGTCCTTAAAAATTTCCTCCAAGCAACCAATATTCTCTGATACCAATTGTTAGAATAACTAAGAGGGGGGGTGAATCAGTTAAATCAGTTATCCTACAATCCCAAACTCCCAGATGTACCTTACAAAACAATTTCAACAATTTATGCAGCTCGGTAACATAAAATATCAATTTGTATGTTCACTTTACGGAATACTATTAACTAACCAAACTATGATTGTCAACTAAATCAACTATGCAGTATGTAAAGTATGATAGAAAAAACATCATAACAAATAGTACATAACAAATTGATTTAACATGGAAACCCTGCTAAGGGAAAAACCACCTAGGACTGGTAACCCAAAATAATTCACTCTTCTGAAGTGAGCTTGGTTAGGAGCCAACCTTGTTAAAGGTTACAATGCAAAATGTTAGGTGTGACCTGGTTAGAGGATTTATCACTAATAGTTAACTTTTGACCAGCATTCACTATGGGGTCAAAAAGATAACACTTTACATTCAACAAATGTCATAGGATAGTACAATAAGACTGTTAAGTCCACTCGGTTAAGAGATTTTTTGAATCAATGGTTAAATTGATATAGTTCTGATCTGATTCAAATACTACTCAATTGTAAATATTCAGATCTATGCTATGCTCATAAAATCCTTTGATCATTAATCAATTCACTACCTCAATATTTATTAACTTACTTCACTCGGTAAATATTTCTTTGGCGCTCGGCAATGTCTGCAACTTAGTTCTTTATATGTAACCATTTTGATCAGGAATGCATGAATAAAATCTTCATGTGAAATCTCTACAGTCTCCTTTTTGTCTAGCATGTTTCAACAATGAAACTCATATCTTTTAAATAGACAAGTAAACTATTTTCATATCAACCATTAGATTTTGCCTCATAATCTCCTTTGTCCATTTTGCCGCTTAAACCTTCCTCGACAGATGTGTCCTTAACACATTTCAATCTCATCCTTTAGATCATCTCTGAATTATGTCAGTCGTGGATATCATAACTAATTTTATCCATAACCTCAAAATCATAACAATATCCATCTCATCAATTTCAGTCGACTGTTCTTAGCATTTAATGTTTTCATCCATACTCAGTTAATACTGAAATGCGTCGGTGATAACTAACTCGATTATTACTGTCACTTGGTATATGCTGTACTAGCTTGGTGTATACAAAAGTCTTCAATTACCGATCACATTGACTTGTTCAATTCAAATCTCTTCTTCATAATAGATTAATGTAACATGCTCAAGTCAACAATATAAAGTCATAGACTCATTAATAAGTTACCCAATGTTTACCTTATCCTTATCTATCATATCCATCTTTTCCTTATCTAGATATCTCAATTCTTCATCTTTTCTTCCTTCTATAGATGTTCAGATGTTTGTAACTATCATGATAAGTACTGTCAAAACTAGTTGACATCACTGACAACATATTGACTGATTTAATCATCTTACATATCACTTATGTAGCTCGATGATCTCTAATCACTGTTGTTTCAATTCATCTAGATATTCGATCAGTTGTAGTTTTTTTATTTTATCTATGTTCTTTCTTTCCTATGCAAGTTCAATTTTTGTGTAAGGAACACATTTGAACCAAATAAAAATAGTTAAACATGGGATTCAATTTATTAATTATCAACCTAACAACAAGGTTTATTGTTAGAGCCACCTTGTAATTTCTACTACCCTATCTCTTCATCCACTCGTAGGAAGTGACATTCGTAAGTGGAGACTTGATATTTATAATCATGAGAGAATATTACATGTTATCCAAGAGCAAGCTGAACCACTTGATGTGGCCTAGAATCAATGTATATATGTGTTAGGAATAGTCCCAAAAGATAACTGAGAGAGGGGGGGGGGGGGGGGGGGGCAAATCAGTTATTTACAAGATTCAATTCTTTATCCAATTAAGTATAATTAAACATAAAGCATAAACACAATGAAAGAACACATGAACACAACACCAATGTTTTGGTTACGGGGAAACCCAAATAGGTAAAAACCCCAGTGGGACTTGATACCCACTAATATTTTGTACTAGTGTATAATGATCCTTGTTAGAAGATCCTTTACCTTGTTAGGAGTAGCTTTACAATATATTAAGTACAGTAGACTTGATCAAGGGTTAGACCCTGTTAGGAGTCTTTTACAATTGTCCCTATTAGGGGAGAGGACACATTGTCTGAGAGCTCACTGCTCAAATGGGAGAAGGCTACAACCTTTTGAATAATAGATATACACTATATTTGGATCTTAGTGAACTGCACTTTGACCTGTTGTCTAGATCAGTTCCAATGAATAGCACAAGTACTTTACTTGGTCACATAGACCTTCTTCTAATGGCTTAACACTTCGCACACTGTGCTCTATTGTGCTTAATCAACTATGAACCACACCTTAGCAATCACAAATGACTGCCTATAAATATCTTTCCTCCAAATGATATAATCAAGTCAGCATATTAGAACCACCTTGAATTCATATTAGAGAAACCATAAAAAACTCCAATAAACATTCTGTCAGCTCTACTATGCACGCAACACATTATGGGACCTGTCCAATAAGATAATTATAGACACACGCTACACACTGTCGACTCTACCAAAACAACTGGAAATTTCTCTGTAAGATGGATTAACTCATGCACTCTTAACCAAACATAAATAACTCTTCTCTAAGCTTAAATCCAAGGGTGCATACCCTAATGATAGGTGCAACTCAAGAACCAATAAAATCTTTGTTGGCTCTTCTGAACAAACACATGAAACTGTTGCTGGCGAATAGCGACTACATAACTTCACTTCTACTCATCAATAGACTATGCATTCATAACTAAAACATCACTAACATGTCTTCAACATATATCCAAGTGCACAAGGCTCCATGATAACTGTATGGACAACCACACATAGAACACTATCTGTTACTCTGTCAGGAACACTGCTGACACCAGCTGCTATATAACTATCTGTTCTAACAATTAACCTTTGCACCAATGATATCATGTTGATATCATGTCCATGCTACATATATTGAAAGATTACTGCATAAGACTTCCATGCATGCTAATTTCCATATGTTGTCAACCTTCCACCCATCCTTGAGGACTGATGCCTTTCCTTCTTTCTTCTAAGCAGAATCAGGGAAGGGAATAACTCCCAACTTCTCCCTGAGATACTCAAAAGTATCCTTAGGCAAGGGCTTTGTGAATATATCTGCCAACTGATCTTTAGTACTCACATAGTCCAACTTGACTTCTTTCTCTTCCACTTTCTCTCTTAGGAAGTGATACTTGATCTCAATGTGCTTTGTCTTTGCATGCATCACAGGATTCTTTGACATATTGATAGTGCTAGTGTTATCACAATGAATAACAATAGGATAATCAATCTGGATTCCAAAATCCTTTATCATCTGCTTGATCCAAACAATTGTAGAAAAATTCAAGGCTGCTGCAATATACTCCAATTTTGATGTTGATTGAGAAATATAATTTTGTTTTTTGCTTGTCCAAGTGACAAGTCTATCACCAAGAAACACTGCTCTACCTGATGTACTCTTTCTGTCATCAACACATCCTGCCCAATTTGCATCAGTGTACACAACATTTTCTAAATTAGGATACCATAAACCATAATCTATAGTGCCCTGCAAGTATCTGAATATTCTTTTTACTGCCATGAGGTGACTTTGTTTAGGTTCTGCTACAAATATTCCAACTATGCCAACTGCATTGGAAATATCAGGTCTAGTCTGAGTAAGATATATGAGTTTACCAATCATAGACTTATACAATGTTATATCTACTACTGGTGAGTCATCTTCTTTTGTAAGCTTGCATCCAGTGATCATAGGGGTTCCTACTAGCTTGTAATCATCCATCTTGAATTTCTTCAATATCTCTTTCACATACATTGATTGATTAATGAAAATTCTTTTTTATGTCTGTTGCACATTTAGTCCTAAAAAGTATTTGATAGGACCAATCATACTCATCTCGAACTCATTCTACATTTCTTTGGAAAATTTAGCATTGAGCTTGTCATTACCTCCAAAGATAATGTCATCAACAAATATAGCCACAAGTAGTAAACCTTCAAATGTCTCTCTAATGAATAGATTACAATTTGCTGCTCCTTTCTTGAATCCAATCTTTGTTAAGTATCCATCTAGTCTCTCATACCATGCTCTAGGGTCTTTCTTAAGTCCATAGAGGGCCTTCTTCAATTTGCATACCATATTAGGTCTGTCAGATAAGGTGAATCCTTCTGGCTACTCAATGTATACTTCTTTCAAGTCTCCATTCAGAAATGCTGACTTGACATCCATCTAATTTTGAAGTTTTTGATTTTAGCATAGGCTAGAAACAACTTAACAACTTCTAATCTTCTCACAGGTACAAATGTGTCTGAATAATCAATGCCTTCTCTTTGTGCATATCCCTTACATACTAATCTTGATTTATTTCTTACTACTGTACCATCTTCATTCATCTTATTTCTGAATATCTACTTTGTTCCAATCACATTCTTATCACTAGGTCTTGGGACCCGTTCCCAAGTGTCATTCTTAATAATCTGATCAAGTTCTTCTTTCATAGCATCATGCCAATCTGAATCATTACAAGCATCTTCAACACTTAAAGGCTCAATCTAAAATAGTAAACATACCGCTTCACTGCTAGCTGAGTTCTTTACTTGTGATCTTGTTAAGACTTTTCCACTCCGATCTCCAATGATGTCTGCCTTGGAATGATTTCTTGATGTAAACTTTGGAACTTTAGGTGATGCTGGCTCATCAGCTTTAGGATTATTTTCTTCACTTGTCTCAAGGTCATTGAATAGCACATCAATACTGTCAAATATTTCCTCAATAACTATCTCACTAGTGGAGGGTCTAGGTTCTTCTTCAATCATGGGTGAGTAATCATGATATCTTTCTTGAATCATAAAGTTTTCATCAATCTTTACATGAGCACTTTCAATGATCTTTTTCAATCTTAAATTGAAACATCTATAAGCTTTACTTTTAGTAGAGTAACCAAGAAAAATAACTTTGTTACTTGTTGCATCAAACTTTCCTACTGGTTCATCCCTCTTGATGTAGCACTTGCTTCCAAAGATTCTGAAGTATTTTACTATGGGAACATTACCAAACCATAGCTCATAAGGTGTTTTGTCAGCGCTTGGCCTCAATTGAATTCTATTGATGGTATAGACTACTGTATTGACTGCATCTCTCCAATAGGTGTGTGCAACTTTTTCTTCTATCATAATGGTGCATGTTGTATCAAGAATGATCCTATTCCTTCTCTCTACAATTCCATTCTACTGAGGGGTTCTAGGTGCACTTAACTGTCTCTTTATGCCATGTTTTTCATAGTACTCATAGAATCTGTCAGAGGTGAATTCTCCTCCTCTATTCGATCTCAAACATTTTATCTTTAGTCCATATTCATTTTCAACCTTAGCTTTGAATATTTTTAACTTCTCAAAAGCTTCTGACTTGTCTTTTAAGAATGCAACCCACATCATCCTAGTATAATCATCAACAAACAAAATTAAATACCTTTCACCATAGTATGATCTTGTTTGTGTTGGACCACATAGGTCTATATGAATCAGATCCAACTTGTTCTCTACTGAATTCTTCTTGCTTCTAAATGAATTTCTCACATGCTTCCCCATCACACATTCCCTACATATAGTATCACCAGCTTTTCTATGCTACGTAGATCTCTTACTGCCTTAACATTTCTTATCTTTACTATGTTATCAAATTTGATATGACATAGTCTTTTATGCCATAACCAACTGTCATCAACTTTAGCAACAAAACAACTTGCTTCTGAATTGAGTTGAAAAACATTACCTCTTTTCTTTGAGCCTGATGCAATCATAACACCATCCTTGTTGTTAATGATGTAGTTGTCATCTTTGAACTCCAATTGATATCCTTTTCCAAGTAACTAACCAACACTAAGAAGGTTATGTTTCAAGCCATCAACATAAAGAACATCATCAGTACTATTCTTTCCATCCAAGGTGATGGCTCCTCTACCAACTATTGGTTTAGGAGTGTTGTCTCCAAATCTGACCATACCGCCATTGTATTTGTCCAAATGAACAAACCTGCCTTTATCACCTGTCCTGTGATGTGAACAACCACTGTCTATAATCCAGTCTGTCCTTATGTCAGCTTGTGAAATCAATGCTAGCTCTTGATTCTCTTTCTTATCTTCATGAACTATCTTGTTATTCATCTTGTCTATAATAGCAATGAATCCGATTTCTTCTTCACCAGATTCTTCATCTGAAACTCCATCTCCAGCATAGTAGCATTCCTTAGAATACTTAGGCTTGTAATCCTTCTTGAACTTTCTAGCTCTAGTGGGACACTTAGATGCAAAGTGACCGATCTTATTACATGAAAAGCACTTAAATGGTAATTGACCTTCATATTTTCCTTTTCCTTTCTTTTCTCTTTTGGAAATCATAGCAATAAAATTATCTAATGTTTTCTCTTCATCATCATCATCAAAATTACCATAAGTGTTTGCAAATTTCTTACCATGAACTGTTGCTTTGAAAGTTGTCTCACTCTTTGGTTCTGTCTTTAATCTTGAAATCTCAAAAGTTGATATTTTTCTGATCAAAGTCTCTCTCTTGAAATTAGATGTAGGCTGCATGGTCTCATCAAGTATGTTGATCTTGCTTTCATATTCTAGAGTGAGGGTAGTCATCAATTTGTCCATAATGCCCTCCTCTAAAATCTCTCCACCATTGTTCCTGTGTGTGTGAAAGTTGTACCTGATCTGTAGACACAACACTCAGTAAAACATTAGAGGTTAGTGATAATCAAAATCGTGCAAAATTGAAAACTATCTAACCAAGCGATTTACTACCTTCTAGTAGGTGCGAGATTGATGTTCTCATATTGTAATCGAGATCAGTGACCTAGACGACACCTAAATGAAGGATTTGAATGCAATTGATCTAGATATGAATTGAATGCAATTAAGCTATTTTTTTTTTGGTATTTCTATGCAATAAGAATGATAAAAACTGATATGAATCAATGCTAATATGAAAATTGATATGCAATGCTAATCTAGAAATGATATGATATGAGAATGAAAATTCTAACAATAATATGAAAGCTATGAATTTGAAATTGATCTCACAACAATGTTGATTCGCAATAAGCTTTGATCCTTCCAATTCCAATTCTCCAGTGTGATTGTGCAAATTTGTGGATTTTTTTGGCAAAGTAAGCTTGCAAAATTATGAGATGCTTGGATGCAAATTTGAGAGATAGAGAGATGAATTATGAAGAGCTGAGCCTTGTTTTTATAGAAATCCAAGGCTTTGGAGGTGCATGAAAAAAAGCCATAAATCACTCAAATAACTCAGGTTGATTTTTGAGTTATCTGATAATAACAGATAATTAAATCACAAAAACATGCAAAAGCTAAGCTTTAACTCAAAATAGAGTTTAGCTTTAATTGATAATTGATAGTTGTCTGCTTTTATGATTGTGCATGTTTTATTTATAAATTAATTTAATAATAAAGTGATTTATGCTCAACTTAACTGCTTTTAAAAATAAAACAATTGATTTATGGGTTAATCAATTATTTTACCAAATTTTTATTAAAAATTATATTATTAAATAATGACAACATGTTTTAATTAATTAAATAAGAATTTAATCAATTATTCATATGATATTAGATTTATTGTCAAAATTAAATAATACAATTAATAATAGATATAATTAAATTTAATTACACAATTAAGTGGCAAATATTAAATCTAATTAATTAAATATGCAAAATATTTAATTAATCAAATTTTAGGATAAATGTGATTTATTGCCAAATAATTATAAAATTAAAGATAATTATGATAATTAGGAATATTACTAGGAATATTCCTCGATGCAGAATTTAAGATAATCAATTAGATTTGATGGTATTCAAATGTGCCTTAGGTTAGGACTTTGATGTCGATTTCGTTTGATTTGATGATATAAGAGGTTAATGAACTTATAGCCCATTTTTGGGGTATTACATTTTGCCCCTCTTTGAATTACTGTGCGAAGCGCAGTGGTTCAAAGATAGTCTGTGTTTGATAAAGATATGAGACTGATTCAAAAGATAAACCGACCTCAAGATAGAACCGATTGAAAGATATTGAGATAGGAGGTCCTGAATGACCAGAGATAATGTTCACTGTAGCAGCAATGAACCGATGATTGCGAAAAAGTGTCAAAATGCCTGATTCTGAACCTTAGGATTGATAAGAAGTGAGTGACCCGTTGTAGACTCGATTGTCTTAGCAGAACTAGCAAGTATCACATTCGAATCCTTCAGTTGCCAAAGAACCAAGGAAAGAACACTATGATCTGATGGTTGCAAAAAATTGATACAGTTTACAAGATTAGGAGAATACCAGATTGATATGGATCTTGATGAATCTGATATGCCCCAAGTGATGATAGATTTGCCCGAGTGATGAGGACTTTTTTGATGAATCAATAACTAGACGTGATTGTTGTCTTGATCACTGATGAAAGATATTGATAGATTTGATCGATAGAATTTGATTTACAGACTTTGAATGATGTGCAATACCATGCCCCCTTCGGGATTAAAATTGAAATCTGACAAGAAAAGTCAGCATTGATAGTTTAGAAGCATGTTAATTGATTTAAGAAGTGGTTATATACGTCCGAGAATGCATTCTACATCATTTGGAGGTCTTGGAGACCGAATTTGACTAGGTTTGACCATGAGTTGACCATGGTTGACCAAGTTGAAATTTTGATAGTTTGATGTAAGATAATCAATTAAGTTGAATACTATATTTCTATGATGATTGAAGGTCGATTATGCAAGAAGTTAATAATATGAATGATCTTAGATTTTGATTTTGATCCCAAAAAAGGATTCTACTTGTTGCTTCGTTGGAGGAACCTTCGTGTGAGATTCAGCTCTTGTTAGATTTGAAGAATTGATTGAAGAATTGTTTAAGCATTGAAGTTCGTTTAGTCATTATGAAATCATGCAACATGCAAGAAATGTGTGTGTGAAAATTGTACTTGATCTGTAGACACAACACTCAGTAAAACATTAGAGGTTAGTGATAATCAAAATCGTGCAAAATTGAAAACTATCTAACCAAGCGATTTACTGCCTTCTAGTAGGTGCAAGATTGATGTTCTCAGATTGTAATCAAGATCAGTGACCTAGACGACACCTAAATGAAGGATTTGAATGCAATTGATCTAGATATGAATTGAATGCAATTAAGCTATTTTTTTTTGGTATTTCTATGCAATCAGAATGATAAAAACTGATATGAATCTATGCTAATATGAAAATTGATATGCAATGCTAATCTAGAAATGATATGATATGAGAATGAAAATTCTAACAATAATATGAAAGCTATGAATTTGAAATTGATCTCACAACAATGTTGATTCGCAATAAGCTTTGATCCTTCCAATTCCAATTCTCCAGCGTGATTGTGCAAATTTGTGGATTTTTTTGGCAAAGTAAGCTTGCAAAATTATGAGATGCTTGGATGCAAATTTGAGAGATAGAGAGATGAATTATGAAGAGCTGAGCCTTGTTTTTATAGAAATCCAAGGCTTTGGAGGTGCATGAAAAAAAGCCATAAATCACTCAAATAACTCAGGTTGATTTTTGAGTTATCTGATAATAACAGATAATTAAATCACAAAAACATGCAAAAGCTAAGCTTTAACTCAAAATAGAGTTTAGCTTTAATTGATAATTGATAGTTGTTTGCTTTTATGATTGTGCATGTTTTATTTATAAATTAATTTAATAATAAAGTGATTTATGCTCAACTTAACTGCTTTTAAAAATAAAACAATTGATTTATGGGTTAATCAATTATTTTACCAAATTTTTATTAAAACTTATATTATTAAATAATGACAACATGTTTTAATTAATTAAATAAGAATTTAATCAATTATTCATATGATATTAGATTTATTGTCAAAATTAAATAATACATTTAATAATAGATATAATTAAATTTAATTACACAATTAAGTGGCAAATATTAAATCTAATTGATTAAATATGCAAAATATTTAATTAATCAAATTTTAGGATAAATGTGATTTATTGCGAAATAATTATAAAATTAAAGATAATTATGATAATTAAGAATATTACTAGGAATATTCCTCGATGCAGAATTTAAGATAATCAATTAGATTTGATGATATTCAGATGTGCCTTAGGTTAGGACTTTGATGTCGATTTCATTTGATTTGATGATATAAGAGGTTAATGAACTTATAGCCCATTTTTGGGGTATTACAGTTCCTAATTCCAGCAACTGCTTCATTTATTCGTAAATTGTAAGCTCTAATATTTTCTTTAGGTAGCATCTCTAATTCATTGTATCTTTTGTTCCATGTCTTTCTATGCGCATCCTTTTCTTATTTGTCTCCTTCAAATATGTCTTCTAGGTACTTCCATATTTTGTGGGTTGTATCCACCTTTTTTATTTCTAAAAATTCACCATTAGATAGGGTGCCGATAAGGGCTTCTTTAGCTATAGAATTCTAATGAAATAATTCATTTTGTGTGTCAGTAGCATCATCTTTTGCAAGGTCTTGTAAAGTAGGAATCTTGGCTGCTTTGATAGTTACATTAAAACTTCAAAAGCAATGCACTACAAATGAGTCACCATCTTGTTTTTCCAATCAAGATAATTCTCTCCATTGAACTTAGGACTTTCTTTCTTGAAGTATGCCATCTGATCAACCTCAATCTGTTAAAATTTCTCTCTGAGGCACTTGGCTCTAATACCAATTGTTAGGAATAATCCCAAGAAATAACTAAGAGGCAGGGGGGGGTGAATCAGTTATCTAAAAGATTCAATTCTTTATCCAATTAAGTATAATTAAACATAAAGCATAAACACAATGAAAGAGCACATGAACACAACACCAATGTTTTGGTTATGGGGAAACCCAAATAGGTAAAAACCCCAGTGGGGACTTGATACCCACTAATATTATGTACTAGTGTGCAATGATCCTTGTTAGAAGATCCTTTACCTTGTTAGGAGTAGTTGTACAATATATTAAGTATAGTAGACCTGGTCAAGGGTCGGACCCTACTAGGAGTCTTTTAATATTGTCCCTATTAGGGGAGAGGACACATTGTTTGAGAGCTCACTGCTCAAATGGGTGAAGGCTACAACCTTTTGAATAATAGATATACACTATATTTGGGTCTTGGTGAACTACACTTTGACCTACTATCTAGATTAGTTCCAATGAATAGCACAAGTACTTTACTTGGTCACATAGACCTTCTTCTGATGGCTCAACACTTCGCACACTCTGCTCTGTTGTGCTTAATCAACTATGAACCACACCTCAGCAATCACAAATGACTGTCTATAAATATCTTTCCTCCAAATGATATAATCAAGTCGGCCTATTAGAACCACCTTTAATTCATATTAGAGAAACCATAAAAAACTCCAATAAACATTTTGTCAGCTCTACTATGCACGCAACACATTCTGGGACCTGTCCAATAAGATAATTGTAGATGCATGCTACACACTGTCGACTCTACCAAAACAACTAGAAATTTATTTGTAAGCTGAATTAACTCATTTTCTCTTAACTAAACATCAATAACTCTTCTCTAAGCTTAAATCCAAGGCTGTATACCCTAATGATAAGTGCAACTCAAGAACCAATAAAATCTCTATCGACTCTTCTGAATAAACACAGGAAACTACTGTTGGCGAATAGCGACTGCATAACTTCACTTCTACTCATCAACAGACTATGTGTTCATAACTAAAACATCACTAACATGTCTTCAACATATATCCAAGTGCGCAAGGCTCCATGATAATTGTACGGACAACCATACACAGAACATTGTCTATTACTTTGTCAGGAACACTGCTAACACTAGGTACTATATAACTATCTGTACCAACCTTTGCACCCATGATATCATGCTGATATCATATCGATGCTACATATACTGAAAGCTTACTACATAATACTTCCACACATGCTACTTTCCATATGTTGTCATCAATGATAAACATACAGTCAGTACTGGCCTGCTAGCAAATCTTCAACAATATGTTTGCAACTTGTGTGATGTTTGGTTGAAAAAATTGACATAAATATAAATTTGTCTTAAGCCTAGATACATGGCTTAAGGGGATGATTTAAAATCTTATATTGTATTGTGATAATTTCTTTATTATTTAGTTAGGACATGTATTAGTGGTATTATTTAAAATAAAAAATATGATTCATGTACATGAAAGATAATATACTATGATAATTTCATTATTGTTTACTTCAAACATGTCTTAAGGGGATGATTCATTATTTTTCAGTAAGAACATGTCTTAAGGGGATTATTTAAAATCTAAAGTATGACATGTCTTAAAGGGATGATTTAGCATCTAAAAATCTAATTTTATTATTCATTAATTAGGACATGTCCTAAGGGGATGGTTTAATACTTATCTCAATGAATGTATGTATAATATTGCAATACTTTAATTTTATATTTGATTAATTAGGACATGTCTTAGGGATGATTTAATACTTATCTCATTGAATGTATGCATGATCTATCAAGTATCAAGAAAAATTTATTATTGATTAATTATGACATGTCTTAAGGGGATGATTTCATACTTATCTCATTGAATATATGCATTATTTATCAAGTATTAAGAAAATTGTATTGTTGATTAATTATGACATGTCTTAAGGGGATGATTTAATACTTATCTCAATGAATGTATGCATGATATATTGTATTAAAAAAATTATATTGTTGATTAATTAGGACATGTCAAACATATAAATTCAATCATGAAACCTATAAATTAGGTCATGAGACATATAAATTAGATCATGTCAAACATATAAATTAGATCATGAAACATAGAAATTAGATTATGTAAAACCTATAAATTAGATCATCAAACATATAAATTAAGATTGAATAAAATAAATGTGTACTTAATTTACATAGGTAAACCATCTAACATGCAGACATAAAATAACTAATCATCAAATCATATATCAAGTATCTAATCTTCAAATGCACATGCATATTTAACATAAAATGTAAAACATGTCAACCATCAAAAGTCAAGAAATCAAATAATATCAAATGTAACATGTCAAACATCTAGCATAGAGATCAAATAACATCAAATGTAACATGTCTCAAGAACATATTAAGTGTTCAGATCTAATATCAAAGTGTTTATCTGGATCAAATAAGATCACATGTAACATGTGTCAAAAATGTAACTAGCTAGATGGCTCGGTCCCCTAGGACTCATCATGATGACTCCTCACTAATTGGTCCTCAGAGTGACTATCATGCTTTGAAGGATGTGTTGAGCTGTACAGAGAAAGTGATATATATGTATCTGAGAAATCAATATATATATATATATATATATATATATATATATATATATATATATATATATATATATATATATATATATATATATATATATATATATATATATATATATATATATATATATATATATATATATATATATATATATATATATATATATATATATATATATATATATATATATAAAATGTAACCATTTAAAAGAGAAAGTGTAAGCATATTATGTACACATCAATAAATTTAAAACTCACTTATCCACTAGTGTTGTCACCATCAAGTGAGTCCCGACGATGAACACAATTAGACCTCAATGAAGGCGTAACAAGAGGCATCTCTCTATAAAAAATTATATATATATACACATGATATCATATCAATCTAGTTTACAAAGTAAATTTAAAATATGAACTAGCATTTAGTTTACATTAAAAATAAGATTTACCTATGTAGATGGTTTCATCTGATAGTCTTCAGACTCCCCAGCCTCGATTGTGTCAACCAAGATATCAATATTTTTTTGGGACTCCTCTAGGCTAAACTCTGCATTTGTGATATGACTAGTCAACACGTCTCAATAATGATGAATGCAGTGGGCTAAGAAAATGAGATGGCATGGAAGTCAAATAATCACGTGTCAAAAAATACATGTAACCTGTAGTCATCATGTTGAACTCAAAATCCTTAAGGAAAACATCAGAGGACCGGTGCATTACACTTGTTGAAGGGTTTGTACACTGTGCCTCTCCCTCTTAAGTAATAGAGTGGTTAATAGGCGGCTCCTAATGGGCACTACCACTATGGCCATGATCTAGATGGTGAGAGTGATGTGGTTGAGAGTATCTAATAGAATCCACACAAGCTCTAAAATTTGTATAGGGATATCATTGTATGCAGCTATAAATGTATATGCATCCATAAGATCCTCATCCAAACTAGTCAACATAACCCATGCCAAATCTCTTGTAAGTCCCTATAGGGTGGCAAGTGAAGGGGTTCCCTCTGCACTATAAATATCATTTAAAGTACTCCTAGAGGATGCTCTTCTTGAGGATCTAGAGCATCGACAATACATCAAATACTGGCCAACTTGATCACTAGATATGGAAGTGGCAACTGTTGCAATGTCCCCAACTCTATTAATGGCTCCTCGAAGCTGGATTCCATGAATAACATCATCTTCTAGAGGACCCAACGAAGGAGAAATAGAAGGTTCCCTCTAACCAAAAATGTCCCTACATACTTATAATTAATGATTAGGATGATGATAAGAATCTCTATTAGCAAGCCTACCATGTTGAAAGGAAACTTAGGTGCGAAAACAACTTCCTACACTAATCTCTTAAGGAAAGTATTGTGCAAATTCTTTTAAATCCTTACAATTTTAGATTTGTTAACTACTTTAACAATGACATTGCAGCCATATACCATGCATATAGAAAATAGAGAATGACACAATGATTTACCCTGGGGAAAACCTTTCGGTAAAAACCCCAGCACTCCAAAACCTGCACAATGTATTAATCAAAACTATTACAGTTTACAATACACTTGCAATGAAAGTTCTTTCAGAAGATTTCCAACTCTTGAAGAAAAATCACGGTAGCATAAAAAATGTTCCAACAATACACTTACTTCACCTTTCTTCACAACGCTAAAAAATGCTTATATCATGTGCTTCCCTTTTTAGGGCAACTTCCAAAGATAGCCGTATTAGGGTTTTACCATTCTCCAAAAAAATAGGAACCCAATTTTTTTTTTGTACAATACTCAACTTATCAGCTGCCACATGTCTTGCATGTCTTCACCCATCATTGAAACTTCCAAACATAGCTCTTACATGTCATAGGAATCCATCATAACCATTTTAGCCATGATCTCCTTACACACAACTCAAGATACTGACACATCAAGTGGAGTGACACATCAACATGCCAACTAGACATGTACACTCACACTTAATTACATTATTTGCAAGAAATACATTTTACAAAATAAATAATAAGAATAGGAATTATCCAAGGTTGAGACACCTTATTCCTAACATTCTCCCACTTGTCGAACACCTTGTAAGAGCCACAGGAACATAATAGGAACTAACTGCTATAGACCAAAAGGCCCATAGACTCCGAACACCATCTGAACTTCTCAGTGCCCGCTGGTTTTTTTAATGCATTTGCAACATTCTTCATAGTATCTACCTTCTCAAAATTTACCTTTCCATCTTCCACCATATCTATCACAAAGTGAAACTGCACATCAATGTGCTTTGTTTTGGCACGAAAAGTTGGATTCTTCACAAGGCAAATAGTGCTCTGACTGTCACACCAACATCATAACACAATCTCCTAAGCCAAATGGCTTCCTTACAAGCATGAGTAGCAGCCATATACTTAGCTTTTGTAGTGGACAAAGCAACCATAGGTTGTCGCTTACTCATCCAACTGATAGCACCACTAAACATAGTGAACACATAAGCACTGGTGGATCTCCTGCTATCAATATCACCTACCCAAACTGAATCCACAACCCCACAAATACAAATTGAATGCGGAGATCCAAAAGAGTTACCATGGTAACATATGGAGTAATCTGATGTACCCCTCAAATATCTGAATACTCGCTTAATTGCATCCCAATGTACCCATCCAGGGTTAGCCATAAACCAACTCAGGACTCCCACTACTTGGGCAAAGTCTAGTCTAGTACAGACCATAGCATACATAAGAATGCCAACTGCACTAGCATAAGGTACTCTACTCATGTCCTCCACCTCACTAGGAGATTTTGGACAATCATCCATAGATAACTTTGTTCCCACAAAAATAGGAACACATAGTGGTCTACAATCTGCCATGCTGAACCTATCCAACACAGACTTCACATACTTACTTTGACTCAACCAAAGTTTTCTGTTAGACTTGTCTCTACTGATTTCCATACCCGAGATGTACCTTGCTGCCCCAAGATCTTTCATCTCAAACTGTGCTGACAACTAAGATTTAAAATCATAAATCATACCCTTACCCTTCCCAAACAACAACATATCATCAACATATAATGCAACAATAAGAAGGTGATCATTTTCAACTTTGAAATAAACATAATGATCTGATTTCAATCTTACAAATCTAATTGACAACACAAAGGCATCAAACTTAAGGTACCACATCCTAGGAGATTGCTTCAAACCATATAGAGATTTCTTTAATTTGCAAACTAAGGATTCTTTACCTTTAACAATGTAGTGCTTACGCTGTGACATATAAATCTCTTCCTCCAAATCACCATGAAGGAAAGTTGTCTTCACATCCATCTGTTCTATCTCTAAATCATATGATGTAGCAAGAGATAATAGAAATCTAATGGATGTCAACTTTGCAATAGGAGATAATATTTCACCATAATCTATTCCCTCTACTTGTGAATACCCCTTTGCAACCAATCTAGCTTTGTACCTTTCAACACTACCATCTGCACAAAATTTCTTCTTTAACACCCATTTACAACCAACAGATTTTCTCCCTTTAGGAAAAGGTACAAGGTCCCAAGTTTTGTTTTTCTCCAATGAAGCCATCTCATCATCCATAGCCTCAATCCAGGAACCTACATCTTCCATGCCCAAAGCCTCTTTCATAGATCTAGGCTCATTAGTGTTAGTAATCAAAGCAAAAGCACAACTAGAATCTAACATAGAATAACCAAACCTTTGTAGTTTCTTTCTTTCTCTCGTGGATCTCCTCAAGGGATGAGGTTGAGGTTGTTCTTCCTCTTCTTTTGAACTATCAAAGCTCTCCTCATCATTAGTCCCAACATGGTCTCTCTGTTCAGTCTTCTCAGGGGTAGGAGGAAACTGAACAACATCTTTTTCCTTTTCTTTTTCATCTGGTTGTAGAACAATAGGAGAAGGTGTTAGCTCTCTGAAAATAACATTTCTACTATGCAACACCTTACTATTCATAAGATTCCAAAGCTTGTATCCTTTCACACCAACACTGTATCCAATAAAAATACATTTGATAGCTTTATTTTCCAACTTAGATCTTTTATCCTTTGGAACATGTGCATAAGCTTCACAACCCAAAACACAAAGATGTCTAATTGAAGGCTTCTTACTAGACCACACCTCCATGGGTGTCTTACCAACAAGAGTTGATGTAGGAGATCTATTAACCAGATAGCAAGTAGTGGCCACAACTTTGGCCCAAAACCTTTGTTCTAAACTAGCTCCACTAAGCATACTCCTAGCCTTCTCCATCAGTGTCCTGTTCATTCTCTCTGCAACTCCATTTTTCTGTAGGGTATAAGAGTTGTCTTATGCCTCTTGATACCTCATTCTTTATAGAATTGTCCAAACTCTATGGAACAAAACTCACCACCATTATCAGTTCTCACACACTTGATTCTTTTACCAATCTAATTCTCCATGAGAGCCTTAAATTCCTTGAGCTGACTGAAAATCTATGTCTTACTTTTTAGGAAATATATCCAAGTCCTTCTATTGTAATCATCTATAAAAGATACAAAATATATAGAACTAGAGATAGAAGGAACTTTTATAGGACCAAAAACATCAGAATGAATAAGATCCAAAAGTCCAAAAGACTTGTGAGAACTGGAGTAGAACTGAACATGATTTTGCTTAACATAAACACAGTGTTCATAGAAATCAAACTCAAGATTACAATCATTTAGCCCCTCAATGAGATTTTTAGTTTTCAAGGTCCTAAGACCCTTCTCACCAATGTGACCAAATCTTGTATGCCACAACATTGTCTTTTCTCTAGGAAGCTTGCCTTCTAAAGTGTTTTCACCCTTAGGTACACTTCCTACACTGCCATCGGAACCCATTGTCATAGTCTTCTTTACTACTCATTCAGATGGTGGGGATGAAGTGATAGCTACTCTCTTCTTTGAAACAGAAGAACTATTGCACTAAGCAATGCATGCATCAAGCTAAAACAAAGTACCTCTAGCGAGTACCATAGAACCTCTCATCATCTTGCATCCATCTTTCAAAAAGACAACTTGCACACCTACATCATTCAACATACTTACAGATAATAGGTTTCATGCCAAACTCAGAATGTGTATAACTCTATTGATTCCCTTTACTCATCCATCAGGAAATATGATAGTGACCCTTCCACATCCAACTATCTTTAGGTGAGAATCATCACCCAAGTACACCTTTCCACCATCAAACTCTTCATATTTTGAGAACCAGTTTCAATGAGAGGTCATGTGAAAAGAAGTACCCGAGTCTACCAACCACACATCATCAGATGCATGGGCTACCAAAGATGCAATAAAAGCATCTCCATCTTCTTGAGATTTTTTGGAAGTTGAATATGAGCCTTTCTTCTTCTTCGGTTCCTTGCAGTCCCACCGGAAGTGCCTAGATTTATCACAGTTCCAACATTTCACCTTGGACTTTCTAGGAGTCTTAGAACTCCCATGGGATTTGGATGTACCCTTATTTGACTTGTTGTCATTCTAATTTCCTCTGTCATTGGATCTCCCGCGAACAACAAGGGCTTCCTTAGACGAATCTGAAGTCTTTCTTCACATCTCCTCAGATAGTAGCAAAGACACCACATCATCCATATGGAATGTGACTATAGTATTTCTAAGAGCCATCACAAGATGATCCCATGAATCTGGCAAGGAACAAAGTAGGATCATACAATGATCCTCCTCCTCAATCTTGGCACCGGATGATGCCAACTATGCAATCAATAAATTGAATGTGTTGAGATGATTAGTTATGGATCCACCTTCCTCCATTCTTAAAGAATACAACTTCTTTCTCAAGAACAACTTATTCACCAGAGATTTGGCCTGATACACAGACCCAAGCCATTTCCACAAAGAATTTGCAGTAGTCTCATCAAGAACATTTAGAAGACAACATGTGCTAGACAGAGTCTGATGAGACCCTTAGCCTTCCGATCCTTGATCTCCCAATTCACTTGAGATATTGCTATAGGTTTCACATCAAGTGAAGCAGCCTCCCATAGATCACGATCTTCAAGCATGTCTTCCATTTTGAGTTTCCACAACTCGAAATTAGTCCCATTAAATTTCTCCACCTCCATTCTACTGTATGAGGAACTTGCCATCTCAATCTGCAAATAAGATTTAGAATGCTCTACACAAAATTCCCACTCAACTTGAGATTAGCTCAAAAAACCCTACCCAACAACTGGGATCAAAAGTTGATCAAGCTCTGATACCACTTGAAAGGAAACTCAGGTGCAGAAACAACTTCCTACACTAATCTCTTAAGGAAAGTATTGTGCAAATTCTTTTAAATCCTTACAATTTTAGATTCCTTAACTACTTTAACAATGACATTGCATCCATATACCATGCATATAGAAAATAGAGAATGACACAATGATTTACCCTAGGGAAAACCTTTCGATAAAAACCCCAGCACTCCAAAACCTGCACAATGTATTAATCAAAACTATTACAGTTTACAATACACTTGCAATGCAAGTTCTTTAAGAAGATTTCCAACTCTTGAAGACAAATCGCAGCAGCATAAAAAATGTTCCAACAATACACTTACTTCACCTTTCTTCGCAACCCTAAAAAATTCTTATATCATGCGCTTCCCTTTTTAGGGAAACTTCCAAAGATAGCCGTATTAGGGTTTTACCATTCTCCGAGAAAATAGGAACCCAAAATTTTTTTTGTACAGTACTCAACTTATCAGTTTCCACATGTCTTGCATGTCTTCACCCATCATTGAAACTTCCAAACATAGCTCTTACATGTCATAGGAATCCGTCATAACTGTTTCAGCCATGATCTCCTTACACACAATTCAAGATGTTGACACATCAAGTGGAGTGACACATCAACATGCCAACTAGACATGTACACTCACACTTAATTACATTATTTGCAAGAAACACATTTTACAAAACAAATAATAAGAATAGGAATTATCCAAGTTTGAGACACCTTATTCCTAACACATGTCCCTATCTGTGATATGGTGTAAAATTAGTATAATTCATGACCTTCTATAAATGAACCTCAACATAAAGTTGTTTTACAAAATAAAGTGAAATCTGGTCGGTATTTGGATAATGACCATGAGAAGTAAGAAATCATGGGTATATCAATGTTGACATAGCAGGATCCTAACATCTAGTAACCTGGTATCCCTTCACATGCTTTTAATCGATATAAAATAGGAAAATTTCCTATTTTAGTGCATCTTTGGGCACTAAACCTTGTACCTATTGGATATTGCTAATGCATGGGTGGTGATTGAGACATGTAATATTTTTAATCACTATGTTACTGAATGGGCAATCATACTGTTGTCATTTGTGTTTTGTCACTGATGTCAACATATGCTTTTATGAAGGAACCAGACTGGTAATCATAGTGTACAGTTAGTGTACGGATGTTTCAAATGCTACGAAGCTAGATGAGAGTTCAAGTGGATGTTGTGATCTTATATCTATGATCACATCATTAAGTATTGCGTATTAAGAGAGTTACAACTATTTTGGTAAAGACTAGTCATTGGACTATGACAATGAGAATTAATAGAGTTAGTCTCTAAGTTTTTGATATATCTCTTAGAGGGATTGGATTCAAGGTATGAAAACTTGAAGGATGATGGAAGAGGTACTGATAGATTTTCATTGGTCAGTGTAAGGTACGGAGTGATTTGTGACATCATCTATGGCATGTGCTCTAGTGATGGCTTATTCTAAAGCCAACTCAGGGAATAAAGCATGTGTTTTGTTTGGCAAGCATAAATCAAGGATTTCAGTCCTTAATTGTTGTAATGTAATCATTGTAAACTTGTTTTAGATACCATATATATCTTAGCAAGGGTTTATGTAATTGTTTGTATTTAGGAAAGCCTTATGGGCTGACCTGATCTAGGTAAAATGTAATAAGGTATACATGAAAGGTCTTTTCTTTGGAAAAGACATGGATGGAATAGATATGATATAGAGAGGTTGTGAAGTTGTGAGCTTGTGTCTGCTACATGTAGAGAAAAGGTTTATTGGTGGACTTCATTGGAACTAATCAAGTAAAGACAATTGCTGGAAAACAATTCAAAAGATTGTGTATTTCTTCATATACACCTGTTGCGAACTAGTGAGTTCTGAAGGTGGACTTAACCTTCTTTGGGTAGTGAGCCTTGCATAGTGAGCCCTCTATCATTCTTGACTCCTAATAGGGTATGTCCTCTAACAAGGACTATGTACTATAATGTTTCAATAAGCTCCTAATAGGGCTATATCTTCTAACAAGGATTACTATACTCTTAGTACATCATTAGTGGGTGCTAATTCCCACTGGGGTTTTTACCTTTGACAGGGTTTCCCCATAACCAAAATATTTTTTTATTGTGTTTGCATTCATTGTGTTCATTGGATCTGATATTGTTGAGCTTAAAGTTTAAGGTTTAATATTTTATCATATAACTAATTCACCCCCCCTCTCAGTTGTATTATGGACTGTTATTCCTAACAATTGGTATCAAAGCTTGTGGTCCTTAGAGAGAATGCTTAATAGCTCGAGGTGATCTTGGAGATGGCATTCTATAGGAAGAAAAGTCCTAAGTTTGATCCTAAAAAATTTGACAGTTGGAAAAACAAGATGCAAACACATCTGCTATGTATGGGCATAGACTATTGGATGATTGTGAAGAAGAAGGAATCTTTGAAGGCTGAGAATGACTTGGAAATAGCCGATGAGGATGAAAAGAAGTTATTTTCATGTAACATGGTCACAAGAGAAGCATTGATTAGCACACTATCTGAGGGTGAGTTTACTAAAATTAAAGACCAATATTCAGCACATGAAATTTGGAATAGACTAGAGGCACTCTATGAAGGAGACAAGTATACCAAACAAGAGAAATTGAAAAACTAGAAGACAAAGATGGAGAAGCTACAAATGAATGAAGATGAAACTATTAGGGCCTATGCTCAAAGGGTTACAAAAGCTGTAGTTGGAATCAAAAATTGTGGAGGTACTTATGATGAAGATGAAGTCATTGCAAAGATTCTCAGATCTCTAACTCCTACTTACAAATTCAAGGCAATGTCAATTCAAGAAACTATACCCCTAACTCCAAACTTTAACAGAGAGATGTTGATTGGAAAGTTAACTACCTTTGAAGCTACGAAATTAGGAGAAGCTGCACCTAAAGTTGAATCTTCATTTAGGTCATCTACACATAAGAAAGTATCTGCACTTCCGAGCACAAGCAAAGAAGACCTAAAAGAAGAGCTTGGTGAGTATGCTAAGGAATGGGAGAAGATAATGGAAGAAGAAAAGAAGATGGAAGAACTTGTTGCATTGATTTCTAGAAGAGAGAAAAGAGGTAAGGGAAAATTTGAAGGAAAATTACCTTTGAAATGTTTTTCATGCAATAAGATAGGTCATTTTGCATCTAGATGTCCTACAAGAGTTCCTAAGTACAAACTTGATTATGCAAAGATTAGAAGAGACAAAGAATATTATTATGCTAGTGAAGGAATCTATGATGATGATTTAGACGATGAAGAGATTGGATTTGTTGCTATTAAAGATGAACCTTTCCATGAAGAAAAAGCCTTAGTATCTCATGTTGACAAGAAAATTGAATGGATAATTGATAGTGGATGTTCTCATCACATGAGTGGTGATAAGAACAAGTTTGTTAAATTAGTAAATTATGATGGAGGTGTTGTAAGGTTTGGGGACAATCTCCCAAAGTCCATCATAGGAGTTGGATCCATCACTCTCAATGGAAAGACTAATATAGATAATGTACTACTTGTTGAAGGACTAAAACACAATTTGTTGAGTGTTGGAAAGTTAGTGGATAAAGACTTTCAATTAAGTTTTGTTAATGGTAAATGCTTTATCGGAAGCAAGGAAGGGAAACTGATTGCTACCGGCTCAAAATCTAGAGGTAACGTATTTGAACTAAACACATCTGGAGCCTCTTATTTTGTTGCAAAGGTAGATGATAGTTGGTTATGGCATAGAAGATTTTGTCATGTTAACTTTGATAACATTGTGAAGGCAAGTATGGCTAATGCAATAAGAGATCTACCGAAGATTGTGAAACCTTTTTAACACTGTATGCAGAGAATGTGTTATGGGAAAGAAAACTAAAAGCAGTCATTAAAGAAAAACATTTACATCAAAAGGAAAGTTGGATATGGTACATATAGATATATGTGGGCCTACAAGAACAAAGTCATACTATGGTGAAAGGTATTTTATACTCTTTGTTGATGAATTTTCTAGAATTATGTGGGTTACTTATTTAAGAGAGAAATCAAAAGCATTTGAAAAATTTAAGTTGTTTAAAAAAAAATTAGAGAATGAATCGGGACTAAAAATCAAGTGTTTAAGATTAGACAGAGGTGGAGAGTTTACATCATATTTATTTAATTCATATTGTGAAGAGCATGGGATAAAAAGACAAACATTTGCTCCTAGGACTCCACAATAGAATGGGATAGCAGAGCAAAGAAATAGAACTATACTTGATGTTGCCAGGACAATGCTGATTAAAGGAAATGTATCTCATGTACATTGGAGAGAGGCTATTGGAATAATAGTATACACATTAAATAGAATTCAAATCAGAGATGGTACAAGTAAGACTTCCTATGAACTATGGTTTGATCATACTCCTACTGTAAAATATTTCAGAACTTTTGGTAGCAAATGTTATATCAAGAGGGATGATGAGATAGTGAAATTTGATGCTAGAAGTGATGAAGGCATCTTCCTTGGTTACTCTATTAAAAGAAAGGCATACAAATGTTTCAATCTGAGATTAAGGAAGATGGTTGAAAGTAACAATGTAAGAATAGATGAGAAATTTCAGATACAAGAAAGAATGTATTACAACAGTCAGATATCAGAAGTGAAAGAAACCACTACTACTGTCGAAGAAGAAGAACTTGTTGAGGAAGAAAGTGAAAAAGAGGCTTGTGATGATACAAGAAATACTACTGAAACTCCTAAAACTCCAAGGTATGTAAAAAATAACCATCCTAAAAATCAAATTATTGGCAATACCAGTTAGGGAGTGCTAACTAGATCTAAAGCTAGAGAATAAATTTGTTTGATTTCTCAAGTTGAGCCAAAAAATACAAATGAATTCATTAAAGATGAATCTTGGATAAATCCCATGAAAGAAGAATTGGATTAGATAAAGAAAAATAATACTTAGGAACTAGTTCCAAGACCAAAAATTAAAAATGTTATAGGAACAAAATGGGTCTTTGGAAACAAAATGGATGAAGAAGGAACAGTTGTAAGGAACAAAGCAAGACTAGTGTGTAGGGGATACTCACAGAAAGAAGGCATAGACTTTGAAGAAACATTTTCTCTTATTGATAGAATAGAGGCAATAAGATTATTCCTATCTTATGCTGCACACAAAAACTTCAAAGTGTATCAGATGGATGTTAAATCTACATTTTTGAATGGATATCTTGAAGAAGAAGTATACATAGAACAACTAGATGGATTTCCTCTATGCGAAGACAAAGACATGGTGTGAAAATTGAAGAAAGCCCTGTATGGGTTGAAGCAAGCTCCTAGGGCCTGGTATGCAAGGTTGGACAAGTATCTACTTGGACTTGGATTCAAAAAAGGTAATGCAAACTTTAATTTGTATTTAAGAACTACTGAAGATGGAATCCTGATAACAGAAGTATTTGTGGATGATATTATCTTTGGAGGTAATGATGATCTATGTAAAAAGTTTTCTAAAGAAATGGAAAGTGAATTTGAGATGTCCATGATAGGTGAAATGAAATTCTTCCTTGGACTACAAATAACTTAGAATGAGAATGGTATTTTCATTTCTCAGACCAAGTATCTCAAAGAATTGCTTAAGAAATTTGGTATGGAAGATTTTAAACCAGTAGGAACACCTATGGTGACTGGAAACAAGATAAAAATTGATGATGAATCAAAATATGTTTTTCAGAATCTGTATAGATCAATGTTTGGAGGGCTACAATATCTGACTCATACCAAACCAGATATTGCTAATGTTGTTGGAATTGTGGCTAGATATCAGCCAGAACCTAAAGAGACACATCTAGCTATTGTGAAAAGGATACTGAGGTATCTCAGAGTAACCATAGACTATGGTTTATGGTATGACAAGAATGATAGCTTTGAACTTCATGCCTATACTGATGCTGATTGGGCAAGAAATATTGATGACAAAAAAAGTACCAGTGGTGGTACATTTTTCCTTGGGAAAAAGTTGGTTTCTTGGTGAATAGAGGTAAAATTGAATCACCTCTATTTGTAATGTGTATGTAAGTGTGATATGAGGGGGAAATATGAAATCCACTCCTAAATCCAAATTCTCAAAGGAGAGATCCAATTTGATCAACCAAAAGGATAATGCACAATCGAATCAATCTATGGAGAATATGAAAGAGAGAGAAAAACCCTATATTTCCTTATGGTAGAATTGAAGTGTTTAAAATTTGAAATAATTGAAATGCAACTACTAACCTCAAATTAGAGAAGATCTAAAAAATGCCAATTTCTAATGTCTATGTGTACTTTTGGGTAATTCTACAACCTATTTTGGATTGGAAATGCCGAGACGGAAAAAACCCAGAAATCTTTTTCCAAGATGAGCTCAGGTTGACTTTGACCCTCATAAAAGGTCAAAGGCTAGATTCTTTATCTAAAGGTCGATTCTGATTTTGTTTGCAGATCTCAGAAGTTCACCGAAAAGGGTATCCAAATCTGCTCTTAGATCCAAAATCCCACACTTGTACCTACAAGAAAATGGGGGTTTTTGTTTGTATGGGGGGTTTTCCTTGGTCAAACCCCAATTTAGGAATTAAACTTGAAATTGAATTGAATTGTAGTGTGCATAAACAAAGTAATTGGAACAAATCACCTCGCTTATGTTGAAGTCCTTGTAGAGGATTTGAATCCTCAAATCCACAAGTAGGAATGCTTCAATTGATGTAGGATGTCTCAAATCAATGGCATTTGATCTTCAACACCAATCTTGAATTGATCTTTGCATATGAGGAGGCTTGGATGAATGTAGAAGGATGGATCATCAAGGGGGCTCCAAAGAGATTGAATCCTTCAATGGCTAACAATGGATCTTCTTGATGGATGGATGCTTGAACACATGAATGCTTGAAGGCTTTCTTGAATTCTTACTTACACTTGAGAGCTTGAGAGATTGCTTGGTGATAATGGATGTGAAAATGAGAGAGGAAGACCTCCTTTTTTAGTGAACTAGGGCACAATCCTCTAGAGGGGCCACCTTGGAGAATTAAATTCCAATTAGGTCCTAACCTTTAGAAAATATACCTAGATTAAATTTAATTAGAGGATTTACCATTCTGAAACCCGAAATAGCGAACCCAGAGGTGGGAAAATAAATAACCCCAAAACCCGACACCTGAAAATCAAGGAATTTGAATATTTGAAAGAGGGGGGAAAAATCAAGGTTGGGACTAACCTGGTCAGGTTCGAGTTTGATCCTAACCTAGTCATGTTCAAGCTCGATCTTGACCTAGTTAGGATCAACCTCGAATTTGACCCTGGGACCTAGATCCAGCTAGAATCAGTCTGGAGGTCTTGGGGATGCCCAGAGACCTAGAGATGATATCAGAATGGGAAAAAATGCTATGGATAGGCACACAATCCTATGATGACTATGATGAGGGCCAAGAGGACCTATTTCTAAGTCCTACCTAGAAAATTGAGCTATGGAAGAGGGAAATTAAGGAGAATCCTCAAGATCCTAACCCTAATTTCACCTATAATGAAGAAGAAAAGAAGTGGAAAGTGGAGAGAAAGCCAAATACATGCAAAGACCTGATCGAGGCACTTAACATGACCCCAGACCACTTACTCAGAGGGATAAATGCTCTTATCATGGAAGTGCTTCCATTTTAAGATGATACATTAAGCCCCCACTTTAGAAAGAGTATGGACTCACTGCAAACTCTTGGTAAAGGAGATCATAATGAAAAGATAATCTTATCGTAATACAAGGGACAAAGAGAAACCTTAAGCTCCCAGGGACTCATGTCTTCGTCAACTCCTAGATCACAATAAGAGAGACATCTCTAGAGAGAGAAAGAAAGGGTGTGATTACCTCATCCAATGAGAACTTATGTCTCATTGTGAACCACACAAGGAAATGGCACAATTGGAAAGATGGAATTGAACCACCTAGTGAATGTGGCTACTCACTAGTCAACCCATCAAGGATTCATCCTTAGGAATATCTTACTCCATAATAATAAAACCAAAGAACAAAAGAGATCCAATCTTAAGGACACCTACGACCTTAAGGGATCAAAATATATGTATATTTGAAATTGGAGGGATCAAGAGATCCTAAAATATAAATCCATGCTTTAAGGATTAGTTACTAATCCAAAAAGGGAGAAAAGGGATTTTGAAAAATATGTGCGTATCGAAAAGTGCAAGTGTGCAACAGGTGAGCAGAGTGTATGCCCCCACATTAAAGTCATTACTGACACTTTAACAGGAGCAATGGCTTTAATGGAAACATAAACAAGTCCACTGACTACGTTTCCACGTCGAGATGCCCCCAGACGAAGACAAATCAAGGGAAATGTCACATAAACATACAGAGAACATAGAAGGGATCTACCTACCATGGGGTCAGTATGATCATAAGATAATATATATATGATATTATTGCAAATGAATTGACATCATTCCCCAAAGAAAGTAGAACTACAATCACAAAGGAGGAAAGATCATATAAGATATACGAAGGAGAATCTTTTCAAACCATGACATGGAGACCAAAAAGAATTAGTGCTACCATATCTCGAATCCAAGCAGATTACACAAGGAAACATTTATGAACAATAGCACAATTACAACATAAAATTGAACAATGCATAGAAGAATAGAGATGCATGTAGAGGAATTTGAATAACAGTTTTGATTCCTCGATCACCTTGCACCAACTGAGTAACAAGGATTGTATAAAAGAATCTAACAACATTTAGAAAACACATTATGGGAGAAGCACAGTACAGCAGGCAAACACACAACAAAGCTACCACAAAGGACAAGCCGATCAAGCATGCCACCTACTCTCCCCATCTCATTGTATATCATCTAGGAAAGGTGGGTAACTCACAAGAGGGACTATATCCAACATAGTAGGAATGATAGCTAGTTCCAAACAAGGATCCTCTTGAGAATCACAATGTTTGACACTAGGTGTAAGAGTTAATTGTGATGAAAGCATATTAGGTAAATCAATGTCAATGTCAATGTCAATAGTCTCATATTCATCATTAACATCATTAGTATCATCAAGAGTATCTTCTTCATCCAAATTAATCAAAATAGGATCTAAGATATGAATAGAATCATCATAATCATGCATGTGAACATCATTATTAGTAACAACCTCTTCTAACACATCATGCATAGGTTTATCCAAGGAAGGTAGAGATCCTTGAAGAATAGAATTACAAGCTTTAGCATGAGCACGATGCTTTTTATGACATTCATTAGCAGATCGATTATGTTTTGATTTATTTGAAATAGGTTGAGAACTAGGAGGAGCAATCATAGGATCCTTCATATGTTCTTTAGGAAGATCAATAGGATTATTAACAATAGGAGAAACAATCACGGGATCTTTGATAGGTTTGATATAAGGAACTTGATTAACAGAACTAGAAGTCATAGTTAAAGGAGGTATAGAAGGTGTAGACAAAAGACCATGATTAAGAACCATGGGAGGAATGCTTAATTCAAGAATCTTATGATGTTTATAGGCTTGATATGATTGAAAAATATTATCAAGTCAAGGAGGACATGAATTAGGTAATAAAGGCCAAAAGAAATCAAGAGCAGCACACTCTCTAGGCCTAGAAGGTTGATATAAACTATGATTAATCATCTTTATTTCATCATCATGAATGAACTTAAGACACTTATGGATAGGTTAAGTAACAAAATGCATGGCAGTCAACCAAGGCAAACCTAGCTTAACTTGAAATTGATCAGAAGTAGGAACCACAACAAAGGTAGTGTTCACAATTTTTCCACAAAGTTCAACAGGTAAAGTAATAGAACTAAATGATGGATAAAGAAAACCATTACAAGTTTGAATCCACACATCCGATGTATCATAAGAATCATGTTTTAAGCTTTTCATAAAAATATTTTCTTCAGTAATAACATTGACTAAGGATGTAGGATCAAAAAGACAACCATGAGTAGGTATCTGAGAAAACCTAGCAGCAATGTAAAGGGGACCATCACAAGCCTTAATAGTCTCAGAGTCATCAAAGGTAATCAAAAGTTCCTAAGGTCTTTTATTCTTAGGTTTTTGTTGAGGTTTAGGTTGAGTTTTCAATTTAGGTTTAGGTTGAGTTTTCAGCTTAGGTTTAGGTTTTGGTTGAGGTTGAGATTGAACTTGAGGTTGAATCTGAGGTTGAGGTTGAGGTGGAGATATAGATTGACCAACATTCTCCACTTGATTAACAACATGATTGAGATCATCCATCTTTGAATCATACACAATTTCCATAGTAGATGGCTGAGCAATTGTATTAGTATCATGCATAGGTAAAGGGTTTGTATAGATTTGAAGGATTTGATTGGGAGGAGAGATAGATTTGTTCCCACTACCATCAAGATTATCAATGGATAAGGCATTAGAATTAATTAAGTCTTGAACCTTATGTTTTAGAAAATAACATTTCTCAGTATCATGACCATTCTGATGATGATATTGACAAAAAGCATTTTGATCAAAAGATTTAGATGCAATTGTAATAGGTAAAAGAGGATGAATAGGAGGTAAAGTAATCATATTAGTAGCTAAAAACCTATTCATAATAGCATGTAAAGATTCAGAAAGAGGAGTAAATGTATGATTTAATCGAAAAGCAGTGGATGTAGAAGTGGCATTGTGAGATGCAACAACAACTTGATCAGTAACTGCATTCGTTTGTTTGTTTATCTTGACATAATTGTTGAATTTTTGAAATTTGTTTGGATTAGGAGCAGCATCACTCTTATCAATTGGAACAGGAGCCATTGGAGTTGTGCTCTCAAATTGACTCACTTGTAATTGATAATGATGAAGTGTTGCACAAAGTTGTTGAAAAGAGGTAAATTCAGTAAGAAAAATCTTATCTCTAATATCCTTTTGCAAATTTCAAATAAACATACATTGAATATCCATATCAGTAACAAGATAGGAAATCTGAGCATACACATGCTTAAATCTACAAATAAATTCAGTTAATTTTTCTTTAGAACTTTGTTTACAATGCATTAAATCAGTCAAAGACACTTTTAGGCCAATATTATTTTGAAATTGTTGAATAAAGGCATTAGCAAGCTGTGGAAAGGAATCAATGGAATAAGGAGGCAAGGAACAATACCATTGTAAGGCCTTGTCACGAAAGGTTCTAGCAAACAGTTTGGCTAAAATCCTATGGTCATGAGCATAATCACTACAAAGGATTTGGAATGTTTTGACATGATGAACATGATCTCCTTTTCCATTATAATTCTTAAGATGAGGCATCTCACCTTGCTGAGGAACATGAGTACGAATAATGTCTCGAGACAAGGGAATTCCCATGTCACATGTAGGAATACTAAGCTTGTTTTGAGTTAAGGAAGCAAGTTGTTGTAAGGATCATACAGTTTGAGCCAAACTGATGATTGTTGAATCATTAGAGGAAATAGGAGGAGTAGCAACATTAGACACACTAGGTAAAGTGTAAGAAGCTGCATGAATAGAAGACAAAACTGGAGGAACACTAGGAACTATAGTTGGAAGCAGATTGGAATAAGTAAAAGGAACGTTATGATATGAAGGTTGTGTTGTAGGAAGGGACACAAAAGGAACACTCATAGGAATAGAGGGAACTATCACAGTCACCAAAGAAGGAGTATAGGTAGGAATACTAGGTAAAGGATTAGAAGGAGGTGCAACACTAGTGATAGGAGGAAGCAACCCTAAATCTTGACCTTCTTGAACTAAAGGTTTAACATTTGAATGCACAAGGTGAGTAATACCATGCAAGAGGTTAACACATTGATCACTATCATGGAGAACTTTCTTAAGAGCCTCTATAGCTTGAATGGAATCTTGATTATGGTTTTCTTGAATAAGCCAATTACCCATTTTATCAAGTTCAATTGAAATTTTTTGGACTTGTTTAGGAGGAACTCTTAAAGCATCATCCTCATCATGAGATGAGTGAGAAGATTTTTTCTCCATAGTAGGATTGGAATGATGAAGAATCAAGTTATCATCTGGGATCCTAAGGAAAGGAGAGGAATATTTAGGATCAAAGGCACCCATGAGACTTCTTCTAACCGAAATGTTATAAGTAGGACTAGTGGTAGTAAAGCTCATAAACCAATGTAATGCAAATGAACTAAACTAAGAACACATAAAGCATGAATATTTTTGTATTTTTGAAATCTAATTAGCATGCAAGATCTCACAAAAAGGAAAAATCTAATACTAACAAGATAAAAAGGAAATCTAACACCACAAAACACAATAGGGCATCCAATTCCACAAAAGAAAGGAGAGTAAGTATGTCGGGTTCACCAAAATGAATAGAGGTAAAATTGAATCACCTCTATTTGTAATGTGTATGTAAGTGTGATATGTGGGGGAAATATGAGATCCACTCCTAAATCCAAATTCCCAAAGGAGAGATCCAATTTGATCAACCAAAAGGCTAATGCACAATCGAATCAATCTATGGAGATTATTAAAGAGAGAGAAAAACCCTATATTTCCTTATGGTAGAATTGAAGTGTTTAGAAGTTGAAATAATTGAAATGCAAGTACTAACCTCAAATTAGGGTAGATATGGAAAATGCCAATTTTTGATGTCTGTGTGTACTTTCGAGTAATTTTGCAACCTTTTTTGGACTGGAAATGCCAAGATGGAGAAAACCCATAAATCTTTTTCCAAGATGAGCTCAAGTCGACTTTGACCCTCATAAAAGGTCAAAGGCTAGATTCTTTATCTGAAGGTCGATTCTGATTTTGTTCACAAATCTCAAAAGTTCACCGAAAATGGTATCCAAATCCACTCTCAGATTCAAAATCCTTCACCTGTACCTACAAGAAAATGGGGGTTTTTTTATTTGTATGGGGGGTTTGCCTTGGTCAAACCCCAATTTAGGAATTAACCTTGAAATTGAATTGAAATGTAGTGTGCATAAAAAAAGTAATTGGAACAAATCACCTCACTTATGTTGAAGTCCTTGTAGAGGATTCAAATCCTCAAATCCACAAGTAGGAATGCTTCAATGGATGTATGATGTCTCAAATCAATGGAATTTGATCTTCAACACCAATCTTGAATTGATCTTTGCATATGAGGAGGCTTGGATGAATGTAGAAGGATGGATCATCGAGGGGGCTCCAAAGAGATTGAATCCTTCAATGGCTAACAATGGATCTCCTTGATGGATGGATGCTTGAACACTTTAATGCTTGAAGGCTTGCTTGAATTATTTCTTGTGCTGGAGAGCTTGAGAGATTGCTTGGTGATAATGGATGTGAAAATGAGAGAGGAAGGCCTCCTTTTATAGTGAACTAGGGCACAATCCTCTAGAGGGGTCACCTTGGAGAATTAAATCCCAATTAGGTCCTAACCTTTAGAAAATATACCTAGATTAAATTTAATTAGAGGATTTACCATTCCAAAACCCAAAATAGAAAACCAGGAGGCGGGAAAATAAATATCCCTGAAACCCGACACCCAGAAATCAAGGAATTTGAAGATTTGAAAGAGGGGGGGAAAATCAAGGTTGGGACTGACCTGGTCAGGTTTGAGTTTGATCTTGACCTATTCAAGTTCAAGCTTGATCCTGACCTAGTTAGGATCAACCTCAAATTTGACCCTAGGGCCCAGATCCAGCCAGAATCAGTCCGGAGGTCCCGGGGATGCCCAGACACCTAGAGATGATATCAGAATGGGATAGAATGCCAGGGATAGGCACAAAATCCTATGATGACTATGATGAAGGCTAGGAGGACCTATTTCTAAGTCCTACCTAGAAAATAGAGCCATGGAAGAGGTAAATTAAGGAGAATCCTCAAGATCCTAACCCTAATTTCACTTATAACAAAGTAGAAAAGAAGTGGAAAGCAGGGAGAAAGCCAAATACATGCAAAGACTCAATCAAGGTGCTTAACATGACCCCAGACCACTTAATCAGAGGGCTAAATGTTTTTATCATGGAAATGCTTCCATTTTAAGATGATACACTTGGCTAAGTAAGAAACAAGATTGTATAGCACAATCTACTTCTGAATCATAATATGTTGTTGCTACTATAAATTGCACTCATATTGTTTGGATGAAACAAATGCTGATAGACATTGGAATAAATTTTAATGAGGATGTGGTTATCCATTGTTATAACACTAGCACAGTAAACATGTCAAAGAATCCAGTGATGCACTCTAAAACTAAACATATTTCTATCAAGTATCACTTCTTAAGAGACAAGGTGGCAGAAAAAAAATCAAGCTAGAATATATCAGTACAAAAGAGTAGATTGCAGACATTTTTACAAAGCCACTCCCAAAATATACCTTTGAATATCTCAGAGGTATGCTAGGGGTTCAAGCCCCTCCTAGTCAAAACTAAATGATGCAGAGATGCATCAGTCCAAAAGTGTTCAGAGCCTCCTCATTTTCTGGATTGGATGTAGGGATCTACTCCTCAAGGGGAGTGATCATGGAAGAAAGTTTATATGTGAAGGAAGTTGAAGGCTCATGGCACCCTTTTCCATTGTTGTCAAAGGGGGAGTGTTGCCATGAGAAAATCTCTACTATTTGGGGAGATTGTTTAGTTGAAGGACTTTGGATTGATATAACTTTGGGATAATATTTTCCCATATGTTGACATCAATGCCAAAGGGGGAGATTGTTGGATATTGCTAATGCATGGGTGTTGATTGAGACATGTAATATGTTTAATCACTACGTTACTGAATGGGAATTCATACTATTGTCATTTGAATGGTAATCATAGTGTACGATTAGTGTATGTATGTTTCAGATATTGTGAAGCTAGATGAGAGTTCAGGTGGATGTTTTGATCTTATATCTGTGATCGCATCATTAAGTATTGCATATTAAGAGAGTTATAGCTATTTTGGTAAAGACTGGTCATTGGACTAGGACAATGAGAATTGACAGAGTTAGTCTCTGAGTTTTTGATATATCTCTCAGAGGGATTGGATTCAAGGTATGCAAACTTGAAGGATGATGGAAGAGGTACTAATGGATATTCATTGGACAGTGCAAGGTACAAAGTGATTGGTGATGTCATTTATGGCATGTGCTCTGGCGATGGCTTATTCTGAAGCTGACCCAAGGAATAAAGCATGTGTTTTGTTTGGAAAGCATAAATCAAGGATGTCGGTCCTTAATTATTGTAATGTAATCATTGTAAACTTGTTTTAGATACCATGTGTATCTTAGCAAGGGTTTATGTAATCATTTGTATTTAGGAAAGCCTTATGGGCTGACCTGATCTTGGTAAAATGTAATAAGGTATAAATGAAAGGTCTTTTCTTTGGAAAAGACATGGATGGAATAGATATGATATAGAGAGGTTGTGAAAGCTGCAAGCTTGTGTCTACTTCATGTAGAGAAAAGGTTTACTGGTGGAATTCATTGGAACTGATCAAGCAAAGACAGTTGCTAGAAAATAGTTCAAAAGATTGTGTATTTCTTCATATACACCTATTTTAAACTAGTGAGTTCTGAAGGTGGACTTAACCTTCTTTGGGCAGTGAGCCCTCTATTGTTCTTAACTCCTAACAGGGTTTGTCTTCTAACAAGGACTATGCACTGTAATGTTTCAATAAGCTCCTAACAAAGCTATATCTTCTAACAAGGATTACTATACTCTCAATACATCATTAGTGGGTTCTAATTCCCACCAGGTTTTTTACCTTTAACAAGATTTCCCCATAACTAGAATATTGTGTTATTGTGTTGGCATTCATTGTGTTCATTGGATCTAATAATTTTGAGCTTAAAGTTTAAGGTTTAATATTTTTTCATACAACTGATTCCTCCCCCCTCTTAGTTGTATTGTGGACTGTTATTCCTAACAGTACTTCATTAAGAGAAATTCTAGAAGGAACCTCGCAGATCTTCCTATCAAATAGCATCTATAATGGCTACTAAATAGGGAGTATCTCCTTGAATGTCATCCCTAATACTAATCAGGCTATCAAGAATGGACTAACAACTATTCATATAAACACTAGAGTTACTAGTACTATTTATCAACTCTCTCAATCTCTCAATCTCCTAATTAGTTCATGAGAATAGTTCCCAAGGGGGAATCGATTGATCTTCCATGATGTCTAATAATATCTATGTACTCAAAATATTGCATTTAATGCCAAGTGAAGTCTATATATTTTTCTTAAAATTAAAAAATAATTAAGGTGTAACTACATTCTTCAACTAGAATCAATTACTAAATTTAAATGTAAATCTACACACTAAAATGAGTTAAATAAATTAAAATTTATCTACATATGTTTATGTATATGTAATCACCTAAAAATGGTCTAGCAAACATAGGGCCGCTAATTTCGATTCACTAGCCTAAAAATCCCAAATCAAAGGCATTAATTAACTAGACCTAATTATGTAAGTATTTAATTAGAGTTGCTTGCATAATTGAATCAATTTCATGAATCAATGAATAGAGGTAATTTAATTTCTACAAAAATATATTTAATTCAAAGTCCTAAACACTTTTAATTAAAACAGCCCATTCACACATCGTCACACATGTGTGAGCACATAAAATCCAAATAAAGCAATAAAAAGAAAGGAAATTACGTGTTTTGTCTCATCTCCCACCAAATAAATAAAAACTTGACCAATGTTGTGCCTCTCACATGGATCAACTCATGTGGATTGAGGGAGGAAGAATGTTGGCCTCTTCTCACCCTTAAATCTTGACCATTAATTTGGTGCAAATCCTATAAAAAGAATATCTTCCTAGTTCAAATCATCTAGGTTCTCATTTCAAAGGAACTCTTCCATTTTAGTTACTCAATCTAGATCATTTGCTAATATCATCCTAGTTTTAGTATGCATTTTTTTCTTACCTTAGATTAATCTTAGTTTTCTTTCACTCATGATTATTTTAGCTTGATCTTGTATTGTTAATCTTCTTTTAACTTAGAATCATATTTATAGCATAGCATCTTTCATGGTTTTCATTAAGATATATTGGAGCAAATAATGCAATCATTGAGTCATGCTCACTTCAATCTTCCATTTTAGGTTAGTCAATTCACTAGTCTACATGCTTAATCCGATGAGCACATTTCATAGATTATACTCACCCTAACTAGGAAGTAATAAATTGATTTTAGTGGAAGTTATGTTTGTTTTTCCTAATTTAGAATAATTTAATACTAACCCACTAATGCAATGATTTATTGAAGTTTTGGTGTTTGTAGGTCAAGACCAAAAATTACACATACATTATTTGGCGCCCACCGTGGGGCCGAATCCAAATTTGGCCTCATTTTTTGTGCAATTTTAAAAAAATTTGAAATTGCTTTATTTATCGTACGTTCAAGTGAAATTTCTCATACGACCAAAATCTAGATGATTTATTGTTTTACTTGAAATATTTTATCGTACGATATTATGGTTAAGGTTTTATTTGTATCAATTAGTGAGAAATATCATACGACATTATGGTTAGAGGTTTTTCATTGTATTGCTAGGTGAAGATTATTGGATGATTTTATGATAAAATAGGGTTAATTGTGCTTTATCATACTTGAAATAGAGAACTAATTTCACATTTCATTTCAAGTAATTTGGATTTATAACCAAATAATAAGTGTTTTTTCCCTCTGTCTGATCATTTCAATAGGATAACGACCTCTTGTAGGACTTTTGGAAGAAGAATTGCTTGCCTAAGTTCCCATTATTGACCCATTTTGAAAGAATACTAAATCATTTGTGGTTGCAGGACGAGTGTCGAAGACCTTACACCAAAAACTACTAATAATTTCCTTGGAGGTTTCCTAATCAGTTTGACTAGACGTTGTTCTTGTTTAATTCATTTTATTAGGCATCTAGCTAATTAGGAATATTTGCATTTTACTTAATTTGTGAAGCACTAGGGGAGTATTATGTTTTCCCTTTTGGAAAAATTAAAAACCTATATGTGTGGAACTCCATCATTTACAAGAAATCTCATGGTGAATGAAGGTGTGTCTTATGTATTTGGGAGAAGAACAAAATAGTATTAAATTATAATCTTTTCCCCTTGAGGGAAAATTAGAAATGCTCACCTATTTCTTTTTATCCATTTATTTTATGCATACCTTTTAGAGGGCCTACTAGTTGAGGTAAAAATATCTCGTGAATGACCCAAGTGGGAATAAGGAAGATGCTAGTCTTTCCGACCCACTATAATCAAAATGCCTCTTTGAATTCTCTTTTATCTCCTCTCATTGTTTTAGTCATAGCATTGCAAATTGAGCTGAAATTTTTGATGAACTTTCGGTAAAAACTTGCCAAACCATGGAATGATCTTACCTCACTAGAAATTTTAGGTGTAGGCCAATCAAGAATATCTTCAACCTTTTTAGGATCCATGTTCAAACCATAAGCCAAAATAAAAAATCCCAGATACACAATCTCTTCTTTTATGAATGAACACTTTTTCAAATTTATTAGCAACTTTTCCTCTTTTAATCTTTGCAATACCTCTCTAATGTGCAAAAAATGATCTTCTTTGGTTTTACTAAATATAAGGTCATGTAAGTATACAATCACAAATTTACCCAAAAAATTATTTAGAACCTCATTCATTAATCTCATAAAAGTACTCGGTGCATTAGTTAAACCAAAGGGCATAACCAGCCACTCATACAAACCTTCTTTTATCTTATAAGAATTCTTCCATTCATCACCTTCTCTGATTTTGATATAATGGTATCCAATCTTCAAATTAATTCTAGTAAAATACTTTGCTCCACGCAAATAATCTATTATGTCATCCATTCTTGGTATAGGAAACCGATACTTAACTGTTATTTTGTTGATTGCTCTAGAATCAGTACACATTATCCATTCTCCATTCTTCTTAGGTGCCAATATAGATGGTACTATATAAAAAATCAAACTTTCCTTGATCAAACCTTTTTGCAACATCTCATTAACTTGTCAATTAGGTTCCTCATTCTCGGTTGGTGTCAGTCGATGTGGTGCTTTATTAGAAAAACTAGCTCTAGGAATCAGATCCATACAATGAATAATACTTATCATCTATGGTAAACCATCAGGTACATTATCTTAAATGATCTCTTTGTACTTGGTGAGAAAATTCTCAAACTCTACCGACACTTTATCTTCTATTTTCTCACTCAGTTTGTTAAGAATCAAAGTATAACAAACATTATTTTTCTCCAAATTCTTAACAAAATATCTTCCTTCCATCAAACAAAATTTCACACATGTACATATCTCACCAAAAGATTCTTCAACCAAAGGTAAAAATATTTGCCTTGTGCCATCAGTCCAAATAGTATATTTACTCAATCTCCCATCATGCATAGAATGTCTATCAAATTGCCAAGGTCTACCCAAAAAAATATGACAACAATCCATAGGCATAATATCACATAACACCTTATCATAGTGCTTTTCAATTTTCAGATTCACAAAACATTGTTCACTTACCATCAGTGCATGATCATCCTTGATCCATGAAATCTAATAGGGATTTGGATGTTTAGACCTTTCCAACTGCAACTTTGTAACCATTTCTTCTAATGCCAAATTCTTTGAGCTTCCACTATCAATGATTACTTTCCAAACTTTATCTGCAACTCTACATCTGGTCTTGAACAAAAATTTTGTTACTGGATCTTCCTTAGTCCTTTCACTCCACAATGCTCTTCGGACCATCAAGTTTTCTTCCTTCTCGGGCTCATTTGGTGAACCTTCATCTACCAAAGAATTTATGTTGTTACCAATCTTCTTACTTATATGTGTACACTCAAAAGATCTATGTCCTTCTTTACCCCAATTGTAACAAGTTCCTTGAAATCCTCCTCTGCCATAGCCAACCCGAAAGTAGTTACCTCTTCCTCGAAAGGAACTTTCTCCTTTCCACTTAGTCTTTCCTTTGTCATGATTTGTTTTTTCCTGATCAAATCTACTACTTTCACCATAGGATCTACCTCTTCCTCTAGAGAATCTACCACCTATTCCTCTTTGTCTTTGCTCATGGGTAAAAGCACAATCAGGTGTCACCTTTTAGGCTAACTTATCAACATAGCTGAAAATTAGTGTTTCTAACTAAAAAATAATTTTGATCAAACATATGGTCTAGCTAGATTCATTATAGCTAAGTTATATAAGTGATTTAACTTTTCCAATTGGAAATGTCTATTAAATGCATGTTTTATACCACTTTCCAGGTCTAATTACCATAGAAATAAAATTATTTTAGAAAAGTAATGTTTCAATAACTCCTAATATTTTTAATGACACTATTTTAAATATACAAAAATACCTTTTTGTAGAGATTAGAGTCAAGAACATCCCCATAGAAAATTTATAGTGTTTTAATTAGACATATTCTATTGTAATTGTTGTCAATCAAGATTGCGCCTTTAGATTTGATAATAAAATCTAGCTATCCTTTTGAAACATGGAAATTCTCTCAGATGGTGGGTTGTCCTAAAATGAGAGAAGAATCTCTGGAAGATAGGTTGGTTCCTAAGCAGAGATCACCTAAACCAAATGTGTATGTGGAGGTAAAGGGATGAGAAAAATATAAATGTACCTAAAATCTAAATGAGGTGATACACCAAAACATTTGTATGTAACTTTGAATAGATCAACATGAATAAAAAAAGATACCGATGGCTCTCAATACCCAGACAAACATGCAATTACAAAAGTGATTCTATGCAAGGACCTAGAATATTTTGCATGGAAAGGGAAACTAGGCCGACTTCACCAATTTTCTACAAAAGGTTAGGACACAAACAAAGACCTATAATAGAAAGTATCAAGATTTGAATATGCAATGAGGAATATAGTTTAAATGAAGGATAACACAACATAAAAGAAAGAAAATTCACAATATTGCACTCAAACCAATGAGAAGGAACCACTGTATCAATATAATCAATGTTGGAAAAATATCTACTACAAAATGCCTTAAAATTTTCTCCCAAGTATGCAATGTGCAAAACACGTGAGCCAAAAAGGTCCTTCATAATGAGGTGAAAAAATAATAAATAAGCCACAGAACTCCAAGGGTCAGATGCATGAGAAAAACCCATAAAATAAGAAGTCAAACAACCAGAAACTAAAGTCTAAGTGCTCCTTTAACTCCACCAAGGCATGTCCAACTGAAAAGCACTCAAAACTACCCCAAAACTACTCTAAATCTCCAAAAATTATGAAACAACTATGGGGGTCGGATATGAGAACAAATCCCACCAAAATAGGGATGTAACTACATGAAACCATGAGCAAACTACTGGAAAAAGTCTCCCAACTGATGATGAACTAATGGCCCTATCTCCAAAACCACTCCAAAGAGCTGCAAATAGGCCTAAACTACCCAATAACTAGCTGTGCATAGAAACATCTCTCCCTTGAGTCATGAGGCAAGTAGTCAACTGAAAAGGTAACTCCTAGACAAGCATGTGACACCTAAGGACAACTCCTAAAAGGCCTCCTAACTGCACTCGAAAAATTAATAATATTTGCCTTATAATATTGACAAAATATTATTATTAGTCACAATAATTGTGCAACAAAACCTCTCTAAGACTTTAATTATCTATTTATTAATTATTAATTAATTATATCTCAATATATTTTAAAAATGAATGGTATAAGCTATTTGTTTAAAATTAAATATATTGAGACACAACAACTAATTAATAATATACAAATAATCACTCAAAACTTAATTATACATTATGAATAGTTATATTTTAGTATATTTAATTTTAACTGAATAGTAGAACTATCCATTAAAATTAAATATATTAAAATATAATTATTGATAATAAATAGTTAAGTTTATCCTAAACCAATTAAAAAGAATTAAACTTTAAATTCTATTAAAATAATGTTTATAAAATCTAAACTTAGTAACTCAATGAATATTATTATCAAATAATATTCATTAAATTACAAAATTTTGTGAATCTAATAAACATTTATTTTAAAATAAAATCTAAACTTAGTTAAAACTTTAATTTAAATAAGAACAATGCTTTCATCAAATTTAATCAAATAAATTAATGAATATTATCAAAAGAAAACATTCATTAATTTATAAGATTAAATCTAATGAAAGCATTATTCTTAATTAAATTAAATTTTTCTATGCTTAAACTAAAGTTTAACTTGCTAAAGCAAGACTCCCGTAAGCTAACATGAAACAATTACCAAAAAACACACTAAGGCAAAAAGCCTTCCCTAGCTTATGGGTTACAAAGTGATTTAAACCCTAAAGACATCATTATTTTTATACTTTCCCATCTACTGCTGTCGTTTCCCTTTTCCTAGCCACCATGAGGGTTTGATATTTTTTGGAGACTTTTCTTTGATGTTAGCTATGCTCTTCCAGTCATACTGTTGTTATTTCGTTCTTCAAATGGTGAAGCTATTGACTTTGGTTGCCATTTGTTCTTCTTGTCACATTTTTTGCTGAGGTTTAGAGTTGTTTTTAGAAGCTCAAAATGTTGTTGTCATTTACATGAAGATTTGAAGCTTCTTGTGACTATACTGTGATGAATGTGGTCATTCTTTATTGGATGTTTCTACTATGTATACCTCAAACTTAGAGAAAAGGTATGGAGACATATTTGACATGGCACTTAGAATATACAGAAATAATGGGGCTTTATATATGCTCAAAATTTGATGATCTTTGTAAATTTACATAGTTTCATGTGTTCCTAAGCTGATTGTTTGGCTGTGACATATTTCTTTGTATTTTCTCATGTGGGTATTTTTTTTAGAATGATCAAAATACTATTATACCCATGTGGGCATTTTCTGAAAATGAAAAGAAACTTCATATATTTATTTTCAAAATATTCTTGTTTTATCTCTGCAGAGAATTTTTGCTTGTTTCTCTCTGTTGCTAGTCATGCTATGAAATAAAAAGGAACTTTTCTATTATGTTGGCTTTTTTAAGAAGATGCTACTCTTGAAATGAAAACTGTAACTTTTCCTTTCAAAATCTGAAACTTAAAAAGAAAAAACACAGTCTGCTGGAAACTATTCTATCTCTAAACATAGGAACTCTGAAAGTTTGCATATTTTCCTCCTTTTGATTCAGCTCCTTGACAAGTGTATATCATGAAATCTCTACATAACTACTACTATTTGAGTTGTATTTTGGTACTTGAAAAGATTCTCAGGTTGTGTCCCTTCATTCTGTGCAAAAAAATTATTGTTGTTTGTCTCACCATATGCTAGAACAAAATTACTATTTTAACCCATCACGCATTCTTTGCATTTTTATGGACTAGTTTTAACTGGAAGAGGACTGCCACTATGGGAAATATGGAGATAGCAATTTTCTTGTAGATTTCTTGAATAAAAATAAGTGAGCTTATTTATTCTATGCTAATCTATTGACATTCTATAACTTCATAACTTTTGTATCCATGCTCACATTCTAAGTTACTAAATAATGCTTCTTCAAAAGAATACAAGTGAAGCCCATGATAGTATTTTGATAATATGAATAGTTGAAGATGAACTTTCAGATAAGAGACTCCCTCATAAAAGACCTTGAATGTCATTGCTGAATCTTGATTAATACTTGTTGCATTTGGTATTTTATATTCTTGACTTTACATTTGATACCATTTCTTTACATCCCATAATGTCTGCTTGCTTCATTGTCCATTTTGATATAACATGCATTCTTGAATGCAAATCTGATTTATTTATGACTGCAACAAACTATTTCCTATAGCAATATATAAAGATGATACAAGAAAAATACTTCTTGTAGCAATCTGTAATGTATATATGAATATGGTAAGTTCATGTAGCATCACTTTGAATTATTTTCTTACTTTATCTACAATCTCTATGCCTTTAATCTTCACTCTTCCATGTGCTACTATACCTCGGACTGTTTAAATATTTATTGAGTCATGATCATGAAATAATATACTTCTTGAATGATATCATGACTCTTGTACATAAAGGTCTCATGATTATCACTTGCTGAAAATTAACTGGCATTGGTTTTATTTGATATTTTATGTTCTTGACATTTAACATGATCATTCGTCCTCTGAATACAAATATGATCCATATGACAACAATGCTTTGTAAAACAACTTTTATGGTAGAGTAAGATAAATACCTCCTATAGAAATCTTGTAGCATACAACTACTTGTAGCAAATCTGAAACTCTGAAATGGAATGAAAACCATCTCATAGCACCTGTATGTCTGATTTATTGGGTTGAAAGGTTTCATGACAAAGGTCATCTCCCTTCAAGAACTAGTCTTTTGCAGCTTCATTAATTTAGTCAGAAGGTCCCATACTTATAATGTATGTATGCCCCCTCTACAACCTCCTTAATTGGTCTTCGCCTCTACATGACTTTAGTTGGAAATTTTCATACCTGTAATATATGTGTATCCCTTTGACAACCTACTTGGTCTTCATACCTATATCTGCACACGAAGCAAACAATATTAGTATACAAAATGATTTTCTCTCTATTTTCATCATTCTCCTTTGCATCTTGTAATGCTTTATATGCATAAGCACTTTTCTATTTATAGAGTAATGTAGAGGTATTTTAGGAAAGTTTCCATTGTTTAGTTCTTCTGAACTGACTCCTTTTTCATCATATTTGCAGGTTTGTCAAAGTTAGAGATATGGCCTAGATCTTCTTGACACAATGTCAAAGATCGCTTCCCCATATAGGAAATGGAGGCTTTCCCTCTATCCCTTTACTTCTTGATATTTACAATGTGTTTATTCAAATAGAGTTTTAGGAGTTGTCATGGCTTGTGTGGATCTAAATGCATTGTATATATTCTGTATAATTGAAATATGAACATTATCATTGTACCTTTGTAAAATAATATTTGAATAATATGTGATAAAAATGCACTGTCTTGTACTTGTATTTCAGATTTGAATAATAGTGAATAGATTATCAATGTTTTCTACATTGTGTACTTTATTTTCTGAACTCAGTCAATTCTAAATGCTCCAAAATTAAAATATATCAAATGTAACTTTCACCAATGTTGTCTAAGCTTTGCTAATTTGAGCATGATGCAAAATTTGGTAACAGTAATTAAAAAATATTGCAACTAGGTATTTTAATAGTCAAGGAGATATTGATTCCGAGAAAGAAAAAATAGTAAATCATATTAAATAAATTTGAAAAACATATGGTGCACTAGAGGAGAGAGTCATCTTCAAGAATATATATTTATTTTTTTGATTGGGATAGATTTGTTATGAAAATATGGTGGGAGATGAAAACTATCAATTTCAGGTGAGTTGGAATTTGAATTGTTATAAAAGAGAAAATATAGGTGACAAACCATTTTTTATTTCTTCATGCACTAGCTATATATGTCATCTATAACATATTTGAAAATTAGGGAAAAAAATATTTATTTATAGATAATTTTTTTGTTGGAACTAGACCCCTAATTTTCAACATTTTTCAGCAACTGAAAAATCATCTTTAAAAATTAAAATAACATATCAATTCTTATTCAAAAAAATTATTTAAAATATTAATTATAAACTTCATCCATGTTTTAACACATTTAATTAGTTTACATCATCTTCAAATTCCAAACATAAATGTCATTTTTGGGTATGTGCAGGATCATAGAATACTAAGCTATGGCCTTAAGTGGCAATGAAAAATCAAAAAATTAGGGTTAGTCAACTTGATGTAAAAAGTTGAACATCTTGTCAACATTATGTGAAAAAGTTGTAAGAACAAAATCTGTAGGAAATTTAATGTAGTTTCCAAACTACTAGCCCTTGTCTAAAAAAATATTAATCTAATTGTTCAAAATTCTAGATTTCAATGCAGTAGTAAGAAAAATTTCATGAAAAAGATAAAAAGTATGTGTATGTATGACCACCTTAATCACAATCAAATGATGATATATTTTTACAAGATTCTAGATATAAGTAGTAGACTCATGCCCGGATGTGACACATATTTTTGTGTAATTTTTTCCCAAAAAAATAATTAATTATGAATTTTCTACTACAACTTATTTAGAATTAAAAAACTCTCTTGTCTGACCACCTAAACTAATTCTAAACTTTAAAAAATTGAAAACTTTGTTTTTCTTATAGTAGGCAAAGCATAGAATGTGACACATGTTTTAGATTTGAAAAAGGTTAAATCATTTGAAAGTTATAGTTATTTTTCTATCAGTCTATCAATTACGAATTTAAAGATAAATCAATTAAAAAATAAGTAATAATTACTTACTGAACTCAAAATTTGACAACAATTATATTGATGGAAAGTTGATAATGTCTTTAAGAAACCCTTTTCGTTTCATCAATTCCAGGTGAAAAAAAGGTCGTTAACTACATGCTCGAAGTTTGGAGATCAAATAAAATATGGTGAACACGTCTTTTGGGTTGACCATTCACATTCGACATTTCCTGAGGAAAATACCAAGCCTAATCAGATATCCGATAAAATTGAATATCTGATATCTCCCACCCAATTCAACATTTCAACTTGACTTCTTTTTTCAATTTTAAGTTATATATTACAATTTTTTTTATATTAATATTAAATGATAATAGCATAGCATTAGTATTATATAAATTTTTATATTAGTATTTTATTATATTATTATTATCTATTTTGCTATTGTATAATTGTATTATATTAACTTATTAAATATTTATTAAAAAATTTATTTTATATGTTCAATAATACCTAAGGGGGAGAGAGAGAGAGACAGAGACAGAGAGATTCTAACAAAATTTGAGCGGGAGATATCGAATATCTGATAATTTTAGATATTCATGGTTTCAGATATCTGATATTTTTGGATATCCAATTATTTTTCCTGGCATTGAAAAGAAAAATTTTATTCCCTGGGTCCCTCAATCCAAGAAGCACATTTTTTAGCAGAGAATATCACAAGATTGCCATTGTAGAAGATAAAAAATTACTTTTTCCCCCTTCTTGGCTGAAATTTCTCTATTATCAAAGGTTTTTGCATCATCTTTTTGGTCTCACTATGGGGAGTAGTAGTCGTCGAAAGCATAAATAGAAGAGGAAACTCACAAATGAAGAAATTGAAGTGTATAGAGAAATGGATAGGGTTGCCCATTGGAACAAGAGACAAGGTATGTTAAATATCAATGAAGATGTGGGCATAGGGCCACCCTTAAATGTGGTTTCAAGTGAAGAAGAATGTGAATTTAAAATGATTTATCACAATAATATTGAAAATGAGAATGTAGGGATTGAAGATGAAAATGTAGGTTTTGAAAATGAACATGTAGATGTGGACAATGGAAGTTTGGACATTGACAATGACAATCCACTAATTGAATATGAAGGAATTAACAATGATAATGGTACACAAGAACCAAATCAATGTAACACATCTCCAAATTATATGAGAAATGAAATCCCTTGGGAGGAAGAAATACAAACTTCAAAATTTAGACCTTCAAGAACAAAAAAATAGTTACTTGAAATTGATGAGAACATAATGAGCAATTTCGATGGCAAGAGATCAAAAAGAACCATTCAATTGTGGGTTTCAAAACTTTTTGATCAATTTTTCAACCACAAGACCTTGGTTGATAAATGTCAAATGTTTGTGCAATTGTTAAAGATGTAGAAGATGAGACGTATACTAGTCAAATTGAAGATTAGTGTGAACAAGAAAAAGGAGAGGAATGCTATTATTGTGAGAAATATTTTTAGTGCTCTCAACTCCATTGGGAAGACTACCAAGTAAAAGATAAGAGAGCTAGTAGGAGGGTTATTACAACCTCCTTAGTAAGTCATCATTTGAGAAAGGCTTGTTTGATGAGACAAACTTGTGTTGACTTGAACCTAAACCATAAAACTTTGGATAGAGCACTTACAAGAAGAGAAAGACTTAATGATCCTCTTCATAATAATACATGGGCTTGTGGTGGGAGACTTTCACATTGTGATAAGAAGCTTAGCAATGGTGTGAAGGATCAAAATCAACTATTTTGGAAATCTAACTCAAGAGTGTCACCAAATGTGAAGGATGTCTTGAAGTTGAGAATTGGCATTCGAAACTGTACCCCACATCCCAAACATTATTTGGAGGTGAGTCAAACAATGTTGTTCAAAAAAAATTTTGAGACACATCCAACATTTCAAATATCACAAAGAGATTTTGAAGCTCTCAAGCCTTTTTTTTTGTGCCTCTTAAAATTCAAAATACTTGTTGTTGCAAATATCATGTGGAGTTTTCAATGCACCATGAACTATTATGATCCCTTCATTCTACTTTACATACTAGTGAAATTTTGGAGTGTGGTGCAAGTGCTCTTCCAAAATCATCAAGAGACTCGCTAGATCATTTTTTATGTCCTAGAGATGATGGATGTTTCTTTTATAGAAAATATATCTTAAATGACAACTACTCAGAGTGTGGTGGGCTAGTGAAGTTTGTTGAATGTTTTCATGAGGGCTGTGAACATGATTTTGGAAAGACAATTGTCCACAAAAAGATATATGAAACTGTCAAATATACATTAAAAAGTGGAGGTGAAGGCTCTAGATGTGAGTTAGTTGCAAAAGAATGCAATGTAGCTGATTTTATTTCAGATTTCAAGAAGAATATTTTTTACAAGTATGCAAGGCATAGTCATAGGTCTCAGTGGTTGGATCAACAATTCAAGATGTGTAAGGACACATTCCCGATTGGCACTATTATGTCAATCATTGACTTTGCATAAAACTATACATTGCAACCCCAAAATGAGTTGCAAGCTCAATATTACAATTCTATTTAGGTTGCTATTTTTATGCACATAACATATATACATTCCCCTAATAGTACAAAAGATGACCAAAAGATAATCAGAGAGTACCATTTTTATATGAGAAATGATGGATCTCACTCTCACCAGTATGTCCAACATTTCTTTGAGAATTATTTTGAATGGGTGCGGGAAAATAATATTGCTATGGATAGACATCTCAATTGGTCAGATAACTGCACAAGTCAATTAAAAAATGTTTTTATGCTTTATTGGTTATGTAAAATTCATGTAGAGAGAGGTGTATCTCATATTTGGAGTTTTTTTAAGGCCAGTCATGGAAAAGGGGAGCAGGATGGAGTAGGTGCATGCATAAAGAGAGCTCTAGTTAAGGAGAAATTGAGGATTTCAAGTGCAGAACTCCTTGATGCTCATTCTATTATTGATTAGTGTACTTCAACATTGTCACAGGCAGACTCTTGATTCAACGATGCACATATTCTTTTGGTTGGTTGAGTTGGGCACAATATGAGATAGGTTGGATTGTCAAACTATGAAAGATTCTTTAAAAATGCATTCATTTCAAAGCTCAGATGCTAGTATATGGACCATTTCAACATGAGAGTTGGATTGTTATTGTTTGAGGTGTCTTTAGTGTGATTGGGATCAGTGTGAGTCAAGTGAGTGGGTTGATACATGGGTTCCACATTATCTAACTCTTTTATCTATCACATTCTATAATAAATGATGACATGGATTGTTCACTTGAATACGATCATCTTTCAAATCTTCTACAGCTAGGACATGTTTTTGCATTGGTTGCACCATAAGGGAATGATGGGAGATCAGATTACTAGTTAATACATTGTGTACGAGGAAAGAAGAAACTTGCACAATCGACGACAGATGATGATATGTTCACATATCCAATAGGATCACAAGTTGTTGCAGGACTATGGTTGTGCACATATATGATTAGAAATAATGGTAATCCTACATTTGAAGACTATGAGAAGCACAAAACCATTCTCATGTATTCACACCTTGTTATAGAAGCTAATGTTAAGTTGTTGAAACATCAAGGAAAACCAAAGACAAAGGAACTTTGGACTATTAGTAATGTTGGTCATGAAGTAATATTGAATACCCTCAAGAAAAGAGATGACCCTTCAGGGACACTTCAGTAGGTAATTTCAACTCACTACAAGGTTTTCAATGTTTATTATGATTGCGTTCAATAAATTAATCATAGTTTTTTGATTTATTTGTTTGAGCCAATAAACTTAGTTTTGTATGTGGATTGTAAATGTATTTGGATAAATATATGATAGATATAGAGGATCGAGGTGTGTATTTCATTAGCCCATCTTTTATGATGGTAAACTTAACTATGCATTGGCTAGTCATGTTCTTTGGTTCGTTTAGTTACTTATACATTCATAATCTTTTTGTCAACCTATATAAACTTCTTATATTATCTATTAACTTTTCTTATGCTTTCCAAATGCAGGGATTGGAATGTAGATGTCATCAAGTACCATGTGTTAAACTTATACACTTTAGGAGTAGAAAGGACACTTATTTTTTATATATAGTTGTATATATAAGATTTTGTATATAAAAATATCAATCAACTGTAATGTGCACATTTAGATGCCAAAATTTGTATATAATAACAATAATTTACTATAATGTGCATATTTAGATGCAAAATTTTGTATATATAAACAAAAATGAGCTTCATTATGCGTATTAGATGCAAAATTTGAAATATAAAAGTTCCCATGGGGTTGATTTACAAATATTAAGAGTCCACATTTGTATCATCTTAATGTCATGTAAAGTGCAAAAATTGTGATTCCTTACTATGAATGTTGTATCCTTATATTTCTATCATCTTAATTTTTTATCCTTACATTTGTATTGTCTTAATTCCATGTACATTTGTATCATCAAATGATGTAATAGTTGGAGTCATTGAGTCAAAATTGGTCAAATGTGTCCAAAGTAAAATGGTAATTCCTTGGGGTGAAGGGATAGTGTTGAAGGATTACATCCTAGCACCAAACGACCTATTCCATTAGCTTTGGTTGGATGGGTAAATGCTAGTGATAACCCTATTTCAACCATGAAGTCAGTAGAATATTTGCAACCATACCAGACCAAAGTGTCACCGAGGTGCACTAAGCACGATTGGGCAGTGATCTTTCGAGGCTTGTATCTCGGACCCCGTGAGAGGTATTGGAAAATTGTGAGATGTACATGACTATGTTTCTAAGGCCTACAATAACCTCTCTCCATTCTGGGAGATTCATTTTTTTTTGAATTTGGCAGGCCAATCTCGCTTGATGCCAAAACTTGCAGTGAGGGTCAGTTGAAAGTTGCACCACTAGGTTTCTTCCAAACCGTTCATCTTGGCACCAAATGGTCTACTCCATTGGCTCTTTTTGGATGGGTAAATGCTAGTGAAAACCCTATTTCGACCACTGAGTCACTAGAATGTTTGTGACCATGCTGAACCAAAGTGTCCCCAAGGTGCACTAAGCATGATTGGGCAACGATCTTTTGAGGCTCATATCTCAGACCCTGTAAGAGGTATTAGAGAACTGTGAGATGCTACAAGCCCATTTTCTAAGGCCTACAATAAACTCTCTCCATTCTAGGAGATTTAATTTTTTTTTAATTTGGCATGCCAACTTTGATTGATGCAAAAACTTGTAGTGAGGGTCAGTTGAAAGTTGCACCACTGGGTTTCTTCCAAACTGTACATCTTGGCATCAAATGATTTGTGCCATTAGCTCTGGTTGGGTGGGTAAACACTAGTGACAACTCTATTTTGATCATAGAGTCACTAGAACCTTCATGACCATGTCGGACCAAAGTTTCCCCAAGGTGCACTAATTACGATTGGGCAGTGATCTTTCGAGGCTTGTATCTTAGACCCTGTGAGAGGTATTGGTGAATTGTGAGATTCTATAGGACTATGTTTTTGAGGCCTACAATAACCTCTCTCCTTTCTAGGAGATTCAAGTTTGTTTGAATTTGTCACACCAATCTCACTTGATTCCAAAACTTGCAGTGAGGGTCAGTTGAAATTTGCACCACTGGGTTTCTTCCAAACCGTTTGTCCTGACGCTGAATGGTCTGCACCATTTGGTGCAAAGGCACCCACGAAATGTTTTTAATTTCCTATCATTAGTCTAATATTAGCAAAATGTAATCATGAAGTGTGAAATGGGTAATATTGAAGAGGTTCATGTTGTAAATGGGTCATTAAAGTAACTAGGGTAAAGTAACCAAACCATTCAAGAAGCGATTTATAACTATCCAAAAAAATCATCATCATCTATATATGGACAAAATGTAACTGAATAGAGGGAGTTGATAGTTGAGAAAGAGTGGATTACGGGAGATAGTGAAAAAGAGTGGGGCAGGAATCGAGATCTTTGGCTAGAGAGCCATTAATGTTGTGTATGCAATGGAAGTTTTAATGTATCGACTTTAATAAAATGGTATTTTTAATTTTCATCATGTCTATCTCTCTCTATCTTTCATGGTTAATATGTTTCATAGATCTCTATTTTAATGGTCCTTTATTTGTTTCATGGTTTTCTGTTTGTAGATGAAAGAAATTAATAGCTTAAGAAACCAGGTTTTGTTTTGTGTTATCATTGAAGAAATACAAATGGTTCATTTTGTTTATGTAACGAGCTATAATAGTCCCGATTGGGATGATGATGGTAATTGGTTTTATTTGACAGAGAAATGTTTTGAAACTTAATTGGTAAGTCAGGAAAGTATTGAAGTCTACAACAATTTTAAAAATGGTTTTCAAGAACCGTTATCAAAGATGGTGGAGTTAGTTTATTAGGTGTGGAGGAGATTGAGAGATATGTTCAATAGTCATCATGAGAGGACTAATTATAGAGTTATGTGTGTTTGGGATAGCTGATGGTTTTGAAGAGTCATTCCCCATTGACCAATGAAGTTCCTCATATGTTGAACTTGACCTTCATATTGGAGAGAAGGTGGTGGATTCGACTACCTTCATAGTGGAGAAAAGGTGGCAGATTCAGTTGAGATAGACCTGTATGGAAATAAAGTGCAACCTCAGTTATGGATAGCCCGTAGAGCATACTAGAATCAGTGAATGGAAATCATTCCATGTGGTAAGCCATTGATTTAGAATCTGATGATTCTTGAGTGTATGGAATTAGGAAATGACATACTAGAATCAGTGCATATAAATCATTTGGTGGTGAGTTTGATTTAGCAAGTAGGCATGGAGCATGATGTTAAATCATTTGTTGGTGAGTATTAGTCATGGAGCATGACATAACGTTGAAATTTGTCATTATTAGAATGAAAAGATTACTTATCCTTGTAGGACTGATTTTAAGAATCAATTATTTGGAAGGGGAGATTTTTAATGCTCTTTGTATTATCAGGTTCCACGTTATCAAAAAGTAGTTTGAAAAGATTGTTATTTTACAATTGCTATGAAGAAGACCAGATATGCAAAGTGTGAGGATACTCTCTGCATCACCATTAGCTTTGGTTGGGTGGATAAATGCTAATGAAAACTTGTTTCAACCATAGCATCACTAGAACATTCATGACCATGCCAGACCAAAGTGTCCCCAAGGTGCACTAAACATGATTGGCCACTGATCTTTTGAGGCTCATATCTCGGACCCCATGAGAAGTATTAGCGAACCATGAAATGCTATAGGATCATGTTTATAAGGCCTACAATAACCTCTCTCCTTTCTGGGAGATTCATTTTTTTTTGTATTTTCCATGCCAATCTTATTTGATGCCAAAAGTTGCAGTGAGGGTTAGTTGAAAGTTGCACCACTAGGTTTCTTCCAAACCATTCATCCTAGCACCAAGTGGCCTATGCCATTGGCTCCAGTGGACAAATAAATTCTAGTGACAACCCCATTTCGACCACAAAGTCACTAGAATGTTCATGACCATGCCAGACCAAAGTGTCCCCAAGGTGCACTAAGCATGATTGGGCAACAATCTTTCAAGGATCGTATCTCAGACCTCGTGAGAGGTATCAAAGAACCATGAGATGCTACATGACCATGTTTTTGAGGCCTAAAATAACCTCTCTTCTTAGCGGGAGATTCAATTTTTTTTCAATTTGGCATGCCAATATCGCTTGATGCCAAAACTTGCAGTGAGGGTCAATTGAAAGTTGCACCACTATGTTTATTCCAAACCGTTCATCCTGGAACCAAATATTATGTGCTATTCACTCCATTTGGGTGGGTAAATGCTAATGACAACCCTTTTTTGACCTATATCATCTTAAAATGGAAGCACTTCCATCTTGATAGGTTTAGCACCCTCTTTTAGTACATTTATCATGATAGACTTGTATTTAGGATGCATTATGAACTTGATTCCTTCATTCTAGGTGAAATTAGGGTTAGGATCCTAAGGATTCTCCTTAATTTCCCTCTTCCATTTCTCTATTTTATAGGTAGGATGCATTATGCACTTGATTCCTTCATTCTAGGTGAAATTAGGGTTAGGATCCTGAGGATTCTCCTTAATTTCCCTCTTCCATTTCTCTATTTTATAGGTAGGACTTAGAAATAGGTCCTACTAGCTCTCATTATAATCATCATAGGATTTTGTGCCTCTCCCTGGCACTCTACCCTATTTTGACATGATTTCTACGTCTCCGAGCATCCTTGGGACCTCCTATTTCTGATTCTGGTAGGATCTAGACCCCTAGGTCAAGGATGAGGTCATCCCTGACCTAGGTTAGGGTCTAGGTCATCCCTGACCTAGGTCAGAGATGAGGTCATCTTTAACCTCCTTCAAGATTTGATTCCCCTTTTCAAAATTTGGTCACGGAGGGCCCCAAAATCAATGTTGGGCCTTCAGATCCGAGTGTGAAAAGGTTTTCATTTAAAATTCATTTAATTATTTTCCCTCCTTAGTTGGTTATTTTGATTGAATCATAATTCGAGGTGAAATTTGAATTATGGGTCCTCACATTACTCTTGGAGCCTCACCTTGAAACCTCTATATAAAGACTCTCATTTGCATTCATTTTCACTAAGCAATTTCATGATCGAGTATCCATCAAGTGGAGACAACACAATTGAGAAAGAAATCAATGGTGGAGTGAAGATGCAAGATTACAAGAGGATGATATAGAAGATCAAGCCATTTTTTATATCAAGCATTTTTGTGAGCACACCATTGTGAACATCTATTTGGAGCAAGAGAGATCCTTTCTTCCTTGATCCACCATTATCAATATTCAAGCATTCAAAGATACAATCATAGGGTAACAATTATGGATTATGAGTTTGGTAGGAGTACTTTAGCCTTGGGGGCTTGATATGCTTTCTTATCTTATTCTAATCTATGCATTATTTCCTCATACATATTCATGCTAGGGTTTTAATCTAGAGGATTAGATCTTGGCATTACACTTTCAATACACACACACATTCTATTACAATCGACTATTCATGGAGGTAAATATCACCAAAACGGGGGTTTGACTAAGGCAAAACCCTATATAGCCACCCCAAAACACCATTTTCAGATATCTACAGTTGTTGTTTCAAGAATTGAAGTGCAGATCTGAGTACCCTTTTCAGCGAACTTCTGAGATCTGTGAACAAAGTCAAAGTTGACCTTCAAAATCTTGAGGTAATCTTTGACCTTTATCTGGGTCAAAGACTACCCGCTTCCAGAAAGACAAACATTTTCTGGGTTTTCATTGTTGTGGCTTTCTAGTCCCGAATCTGGTTGCAAAATTTCTTGAGACTGTACATAGGCATTAGAAAGTAGGTATTTCCAAATCTATTCCATTATGAGGTATGTATCTTATTTTATTTTATTTCAAGCATTTTCAAACTTACATTATTCAATTCCAATTCAAAAAAAACAAAAACAAATGAGTAGGTGAATGATAGATGCATTGTTAAAGCTCCATTTTCAACCTATTCATTTTGGTGAACCTGTTTACAACAACTCTTTCTTTTTGGTGTTAGATTTAAATCTTGCATGCTTATAAGATTAGATTTCTTGCATTTATATTTTAAAAATACAAAAAAATTTTGCAAAATCTCTTTAAAATACAAAAACATTTACATTTTCATGCTTTTAGTATTTCTTTGTATTCAACATGTATGATTCTTGTTTTGAGTACTTTGATGAGGCTTTTATTTTACAAGAGGATAGATTCCCTAGTGAGGTACATGGTAGTGAGGATGAAAATGGTTCAGATAAGATCTCCATGGATCTTATTCTTATTTCATTCTCCTCCACAACCTCTCCAATTGACCTTTACCATAGGGTGTGTGCATGGTTACCTTCATGTCCCACTACTTGCAACATTGATAAACCTAAAATGATATATCATACACCTTTGATAACGGTAAAAGGATGTCCTCACATAAAAATTAAAGGTAAACCTAGAGATCATTTGGATTTCTTTGATAACACTAATTCTGTTTCACATGCTTATCGCACATGGAATAACCCTCAACCTACTGTTCCTGTTTCTTAACTACCTTCTCAACCTATGCTTCCTCAAGCACCTAGGTTTCCATCTACCTTTAAGGAGTATAACTTAGTTGACCAATTACGTGCTACTCCTGCTAATATTTTTTTATGGGAATTACTTCAAACTTCCCCGACATATCATGAGGCATTGCAAAAAGCTTTATCTACTCTTCTTGCTTCACCTCCTAATCAAGAAAACATTCATTTTATTTTGGATTGTATGCATACTATGCCTTCTATACCTCCTATTGTGTTTTTCAATAATGATTTACCTTCTCTCGAGGTGTAGAATCAATATGATGCTCTTATGGTTGTTGTTTCTATTAATCACAACACCACTCAAAGAACATTAATTGATAACAGATCTAGGCTTAATGTTTGTAGCATGGATATGCTTAAGGAAATTAAGGCTGATCTCACCACTATTCAACCTAATAATGTTCCTATACGTGGATTTGACAATATTGCGAAGAGAACGTTGGGCATTATTATCTTACCTATTAAAGTTGGTCCAGTTATTCTAAATACTCATATTCATGTTATGCCCGAGCCTCTCAATTATAACCTTCTTTTAGGAAGACCATGGTTACATACTATGCATGCAGTTCCTTCTACTCTTCATTGCAAGGTTAGGTTCATCTATAACAACTTAATTTATACATTACATGCGGATGATGCACCGAATCCTTGCCTAAATGTAGAATATGCTAAACTCTCTGAGCCTCTTCAACATAGTAAAGAGACTGAAAAACAACCAGAGATGCAACAACCTGAGATTCAACAACGGGAAACTCTATCTTCTTCTTTGACTGAGGATGATTGGGGACATTGGATTTTAATCCTACTTTTATTGGAGAATATAAGGTCTTTGATTTGGAATTCATGAAGCAAAAAAATGAATTTGAGAAAAAAGTCTTTACTCCTTCCCCGCTTTCTAAGGAGCTAAAAAGTAATTTTGTTGTTGCTTCCATTAATGAAACAATTGAAACTATAAAGCTTGATTGTTATGATATTGTGACATATGCCACTCCTTGGACTCCTTTTGATATGACTAATCGATATGGTCCTAGTTATCATTTGCTTAAGAAATCAGGATTTAATGGGAAAGGATGTGGTAAATATGAACAAGGCATACAAGTACTTTTGGATAATGAAGTTTATGATCATACATATGAATTAGGATTCAATCCTTATAGACAACCATCAGCTTTTCTTCTTAATGTTAACAATATTTGCGGTAGACAATTGAAGTTGGTTAACCCACTTCTCATTGACCTTAATCAAGCACCTACTTTGGATATTTTTCCTGAAGATGAAGCCTTAATGGAATTTTTAGGGGTTTATGAAGACTTACCTAAGTTTCATCACAAACGATGGAAACCTTATTGTTTAAGTACTAATGCTTATTTTGGAGAACATGATAAGCAAGATACTCTCCCTTTATTGAAGGATCCTCTGATATGAAGTGATTTGTTAATAACTGAAACTATTGATATTCAAATGGATGAGAACAACTCTGAAAGGATGATAAAGATTGGGAAATGTTTGAATCAGACTGAACGTGATCAATTGGTTTCCCTTTTTATTGAATTTAAGGACATCTTTTCTTGGAGATATTCAGATATGCCAGGTATTGACTCTAAGATTGTTACTCATAACATTGTTTTAAAACCAAATATGAAACCTATGAAATAGAAAATTCGAAAGATGAATCCATGAATTGCTTTATTAGTCAAAGGAGAAATTGAAAAATTAATGGATTTTGGATTTATCCATTATATCGATTACTTAGATTGGATTTCAAACAGTGTGCCTATTTCAAAAGGAGAAAATAAGATAAGGATGTGTACTGATTTCAGAGATTTAAATAAGGCATCCTTAAAAGATGATTTCCCATTACCTAACATCGATATGATTATGGATTCAACAACAGGTCATGCCTTGTTATCTTTTATGGATGGTTTTTCAGGATATAATCAAATATTTATCCCTCCTAAAGATCAATTTAAGACTGCATTTATAACACCTTGGGGAACCTTTTGTTGGGTCATGATGCCTTTTGGCTTAAAAAATGTAGGAGCAACTTATCAATGAGCCATGACTTTGATTTTTCATGATTACATTCATAAGATTCTTGAAGATTATGTGGATGATATATTAGCAAAATCGATACAAAGAGAAGATCATATTACCATTTTATGATAGATATTCGAAAGAATTAGAAGTTACAACATGAGATTGAATCCTAAGAAATTTGTCTTTGGAGTTGATTTCGGTAAATTATTAGGATTTATAATCTCTAAGTGAGGCATAGAAGTAGATACTGAAAAGATTGAAGCTATTTTTAATATGCCTCCTCCTAAGAATATTTCTCAATTATGAAGTTTACAAGGAAAAATACAAGCTATTCATCACTTTATTTCTAGTTTAGCGGACCGTACTATCCCTTTTACTTCCTTGCTTAGAAAGGATACCACTTTCTCTTGGAATAATGAGTGTAAAAAAAGTTTTGAGCAATTTAAGGAGTATCTTGCAAATCCTCCTATCTTGCAACCTGCTAAATTTCATAAACCATTCCATTTGTATACTTCAGCAACTCCGAAGGGCGTGAGTGTGTTGTTAGCTCAAAATGATAATGATGGCAAGGAAAGACTTGTGTATTACATTAGTCAGACTTTACTTGATTACAAAACAAGATACAGAGATTTGGAAAGACAATGTATAGTTGTAGTTTATGCATGTCATAAACTTAGGCATTATCTTATAAATGTTGAAGTTAATGTGATTGTTAAATTTGATGCTTTGAAACATCTTTTCTCACAAACTGATCTCTCTGGCCGGTTGGCAAAGTGGGTGATGTTTCTTACAGAATTTGATCTTAATTTCATTTCTCAGAAGTCTATTAAGGGACAAGTGTTAATAGATTATTTAGCTGAAGCTCCTTGTCCTCACTTAGTTACATGTTCTACTTCAATAGAATTCCCCAATGATAATATTCTAGCTATTCAACAGGATGATATTTGGGAATTATATTTTGATGGGTCTAAATGAAAGACAAGTTCTGGTGCGGGTATTATATTGATTCCCCCTATGAAAAAACCTATCCCTTTATCATACAAATTAACCTTTCCTTGTACTAATAACATTGCGGAGTATGAAGCTCTTATAGCTAGCCTACAAGCAGCTTCATCCCTTAATATCAAACATTTACAGATATATGGAGATTCACAATTAATTGTTGAAAAAATTAAAGGAGGATATCAGACTAAGAAATTTTAAAATGACACAATACAAAAATTTAGCTCTTGATGTGCTTTCACAATTCTTCTCTTATACGATTCAGACTTTACCTAGGAAGGATAATTGACATGCAGATGCCATGGCAAGCACAACTTCTTTGGTTTGTCTTGAGAATAATGCTGAAAACTTTCAATTTACTATACAAACTCTTAAAAGCCCTGCAATTTCTAAAAAGATTACCTTTGATTGTTTCAATTTTCATTAGGATGAATGGTATTCACATATTTTTCATTTTTTGAAAGAGGGTACTTTTCCTGAATTAGCAACAAGGAACACATGTAATTGTATTAGGAAGCTTGCAGCGTGTTACATCATTTTAGGAGATACGCTTTACAAACACTCTTATGAAGGATTATTATTAAGATGTCTCAATAGAACTAAAATCCCCGTAGCTTTGGTAGAAGCTCATTCTGGTTCTTGTGGGGGACATTTTGGTGGAAAATCCCTAGTTAATAAATTGCTTAGAATGCGATATTATTGGCAAACAATGGAGCAAGATTCTTTCATGTTTGTTAAGAAATGTCCTCAATGTCAACAACATAGTAATTTGATTCATGCTCCTACTTGTGAGCTTCATAATCAAGTTTCTCCATGGCCTTTTAGTGTTTGGGGTTTTGACCTTATTGGAAAAATCTCACCAGCTTCTTCTCAAGGACATACTTACATTCTGACTGCTACAGATTACTTCACGAAGTGGGTCAAAGTTTTCCCTCTTCATTCAACAATGGTGGATGTTATTTGTGATTTCACCCTTAATAATATCATAACAAGATTTGGTATTCCTTCGACAATAATTTCAGATAATGGTACCTCTTTTAAAAACAAAGAAGTCACAAAATTATTAGAGAAATATTGAATTCAACATAGATTTTCAACTCCTTATTATCCTCAATCTAATGGAAAAGCTGAAGCATCAAATAAAATCATTGAACAAATTTTGAGAAAAATAGTTAGTAAGCATGCAAAAGATTAGCATATTCAACTGACCTATGCTTTATGGGCTTATAGGACTAGTGTTCGTACTGCCATGGGTACATCTCCTTACAACCTTGTCTATGGTACTGATGCTATTATGCCTTTGGAACTAGAAATACCTTCTCTACATGTTTCATTTCATGGGATAATTGATAAAGATACTTTTCATGAACAACGCTTACAAGAGCTAGAAATGTTGGATGAGCAACGAATACATGCATTAGAACATATAAAAGCTTATCATAAATCTCTTCAGAAGCAATATAATCATAAGGTAATTGAATGAACATTTGCGGTAGGTGATTTAGTCCTTTATGAGAATCAACGAAATGTGAATGCTTTACCGGGCGAAAAAGGAAAATTTAGCCCTAATTGGCTTGGACCTTTTGTTGTTATTAAAGACTTTGGTTCAGGTGCTTATAAACTTGCTGATATGGATGGTGTTTCTTTTAAGGAACCCATTAATATTATGCATCTCAAATTTTATTATCCTTAATTTAATTCATTCTTTCCTTGTGCATTTATGTATTCCTTATAAATTTTGTTTTATAGGTTATGTAGTTCTAGCAAAATTGCATATTCAATATATTCATGCACTTTCTTTCTTTCTATTAAGTTTTATATTGATGAAAGCATAGTAATCAAACATAGAACTAATTAGTAGGGAAATTTTTTCATTCATTAAAAGAAGTTTTTCAAGTTTTGATACATATGTGGCCAATGGCCCTATTTATCACTACGTCTATCACTACGCTCTAATGGCCGATGGCTTCTAGATCTCTCTTCCCTATGGTAGGAAGATGAAGATTTGTGTGTCCATGTGTTTCTCCTCGATATTCTCATACCCTGTGGACACTCTCAGGCACTCTGTAACTCAGCTATTAGCTTCTTCTCCCTTTCTCTGTATAATCTCAGCTCTCATTGGATACATACAAAAATGTCAGCATGCCTGCCGAGATCTCTACAACCAATGGAAGAATCTCGCTCATTAGCTGGTAGTTGGTAGGATATAATTGTATCCTTGAGAATCTTGAATACAAAGCTCCTCCACTCCACTACGCTAGCTATAGAATGAAAATACATTTATTAGTCTAGTGTCTTTTTATCTCAAATCAAATTACATATTTAATCAAATTTCATATTTTCATACCTGGGTCTCCCTCTTGGATGTCACTAAAGTGTCTAGATGGTGGGGGCATGGAGTGACTACTCTGTCCACACTCACCATGTCTAGGTCTTAGTGGTGGTGTCTTTGTATGGGGTCATGGGGCCATCATGATCTCAGTGGTGATGCGTGAGTAATGTGTACATCTACACCAGTATCACTACCTGGGGGCATCTCCTCTGCTCTCTCCTCCTCCATGGGATCTCCCTCAGATATGTGCTCCTCCTCATCTCTAACATCCTCATCCTCCTCTACTATATCACTATCCTGGTGTGTCCTCTCTGAAAAACTTAGATCACCTATAGGATAATCCTCAAGGAAGATGGGGCAGGTCCCCTACAAACTCCAGTACCTGATGTAATCCTGACTCATGCCTAAATAGGTCACATCTACTGGTACCTCTATGTCCTTTGTCTCATCTGCATCATTTTCCTCTATGTCTACTATCAATGGTTGGCGCATGGCATTAGGTCTTTGATAGTACCTTGTTGGATGTGCATAGCGAGGTACTACTCTAGGGACTCCCTGTAATAGGCCAAACTACCTCATCACCCAATCATAATAGTATGACATCACTATATGATTTTTATGACCCTCTAGTAGCTTTTTCCACTACGAATATCTCATATGGAATCATGTATCAGGTCACTCTATCATCTGGCAGTAGGGTCTCCATATCACATCACTACTCATAATATGGTATAGACATACCCTCCAATAGATGATATTTCCAAACTACCAAGCATCTCTCAGAGGATACACAAAGACTCTCAGTGTACTCACATCTACCATCACTGGAACTCCTTGTGGATGTGTACATGTGAAATGCTCAAATAACCAAATCTGCAAGAGTGTGCATATCGACAGACTCTCCCTTTGATATCTCACTGGCTGACCTAGCTCATGGTATAGTTGGGATAACATGTTGTGACCCCATGAGAACATGGTCCTCTCCCTCTCTATCCTTTGTATAAGATGTGTAAGAGGTGTAAAAAATATGGTACCCTTTGCGTTGGGTAACACAACCGAGGATACTATGCAAAGCATCACCCTTCATACTAAAGGTGTAGGGTCTGACAGTATGGGTGACAATAGGACCTGATCTGACTAGGTTCGCATCTCTGGAACCCATCCTATACAATACTCTACATCTGCATGGATCTCCTCACAAACTTGATGTGCTCTAGGTCTGATGGTCTCACCTCAAACTGGAAGCTGGAGGATCTTGTAGACATCCTCTAATGTCACTGTGATCTCTCTAGAGGGAAGATGGAAGGAGCATGTATCCTCATCCCACCTCTCTATCAAAGCCGATAGCATGGCTCGATGTAGTCTAATTTGTGGTAAGACTGATACCTAGTATAGTCCAACATCTCTTAGTAACTACATCTCATCATCATCAAGCTCAGACAGTCTCCCTCTAACCATGACTAGCAACTCTCCAAACAGATGCTCTTGGAGATGGATCAAATCCTATAAGCACAAACAGACATCATATCAATAATCCACATCGTCAAATCTATAAATCTAACTTGACTAGGTCAAAGTTGACCTCAGTTAGGTCAAGGATGACCTTACTAGGTCAAAGTTGACTTTACTTAGTCAGGGATGACCTTGTTGGGTCAAGGTTGATCTCATCCCAGAACAGGTGAAAACCTTCCAGTCAATGTTGACTTTCTTGGGTCAAAGTCAACATAGATGGGTCAGGGTCAACCTATAGGGGATAGGGTCAACCTTGCCTATGAAAAATAGGAATTTTGAAAATACAAAAGCATACAATAGCAAGCTCACCTCGGGAAGTGACCATCTGGTAGCCAAAATGTGCCTTAGAAGCTCAATGCGCGTCGCTTGAAGTTCTCTCCTCGATATCCTGCTTCCTCCTTTCAAATCTATAAATGGTAAGAATGAGTAAGTATCTCTTCCTTTTCCTTATTTATAGTTCAAATTAGGGTTTTATTAGTGTTTCTTTTAGGTTTTACTCATGGTAAACTCAAATTTCCCTTCTTATGCATTTAGATAGACATCCACTATTTTCATCATAGCTTGAGTTTAGTAACTCTATTTTTAGTTCCATCAGTGGCATTGGAATCATGATTTAGATATCTAAATCCTTGAATTAGTTTAGGAAGGTTAGGAATCCTTCTAATTGGTTTAGGAAAAGACTTTTCAACAAACTGCATATCTAGTGAATAGAGTTATCCTTATCACCCTGTTTCACCCTTCAGAAGTAGAAAGCCAAAATAGGGGGCCATAAGGGGCTTTATGAACTTCTCAATTGTCATATAGTAAGCTCAAGGTGATTTATGGATTTTCATTCATCTTGTGTGTTGCATGTTCTAACAATTTTTTGCAGGATCTCTACATTGAGGACTTGGCTATATCCTTTTTATTTACTATGATTTTTTCTTACTTTAGCTTGCATATTCACGTAGTGTCATATCTAAGCTAAAGTGGGGGATAAATGTATCATCTTAAAATGTAAGCACTTCCATATTGATAGGTTTAGCACCCTCTTTTAGTACTTTTATCATGATAGACTTGTATTTAGGATGCATTTTGTACTTGATTCCTTCATTCTAGGTGAAATTAGGGTTAGGATCTTGAGGATTCTCCTTAATTTCCCTCTTCCATTGCTCTATTTTATAGGTAGGACTTAGAAATAGGGCCTTTTGGCTCTCATTATAATCATCATAGGATTTTTTTCCTCTCCCTAGCAGTCTACCCTATTCTGACATTATTTCTAGGTCTCTGGGCATCCTCGGGACCTCCTATTTTTTATTCTGGCAGGATATGGACCCCTAGGTCAAGGATGAGGTCATCCTTGACCTAGGTCAGGGTCTAAGACTTCCTTGACCTAGGTCAGAGATGAGGTCATCTTTGACCTCCTTCAGGATTTGATTCCCCTTTTCAAAATTTGGTCCTAGAGGACCCCAAAATCAATATCGGGCCTTCAAATCCGAGTGTGAAAAGGTTTTAATTTAAAATTCATTTAATTATATTCCCTCCTTAGTTGGTTATTGTGATCAAATCATAATTTGAGGTGAAATTTGAATTATGGGTCCTCACATTACTCTAGGGGCCTCACCTTGAAACCTCTATATAAAGATTCTCATTTGCATTCATTTTCACCAAGCAATTTCATGATCAAGTATCCATCAAGTGGAGACAACACAATTGAGCAAGCAATCAATGGTGGAGTGAAGATGTAAGATTGCAAAAGGATGATATAGAAGATCAAGCCATTTTTGATATCAAGCATTTTTGTGAGCACACCATTGTGAACATCTATTTGGAGCAAGAGAGATCCTTTTTTCCTTGATCCACCATTATCAATATTCAAGCATTCAAAGATACAATCATTGGGTAGCAATTATGGATTATGATTTTGGTAGGATTACTTTAGCCTCGGGGGCTTGGTATGCTTTCTTATCTTATTCAAATCTATGCATTATTTCCTCATACATATTCATACTAGGGTTTTAATCTAGAGGATTAGATCTTGGCATTACACTTTCAATACACACACACATTCTATTACAATTGGCTATTCGTGGAGGTGGAGATCACCAAAATTGGGGTTTGACTAAGGAAAAACCCTATATAACCACCCCAAAATAATATTTTCAGATATCTACAGTCATTGTTTCAAGAATTGAAGTGCAGATCTGAGTACCCTTTTTGGCAAATTTCCAAGATCCGCAAACAAAGTCAAAGTTGACCTTTAAAATCTCGAGGTGGTCTTTGACCTTTTATTTGGGTCAAAGACTACCTACTTCCAGAAAGACAAAAGTTTTCTAGGTTTTCACTATTGTGACTTTCTGGTCCTGAATCTTGTTGCAAAATTTCCTGAGACTGTACACAAGCATCAGAAAATAGGTATTTCTAGATCTATTCCATTATGAGGTATGTATCTTATTTTATTTGATTTCAAGCATTTTCAAACTTAAATTATTCAATTCCAATTCAAAAAAAAAAAAAAAAAAGAGTAGGTGAATGATAGATGCATTGTTAAAGCTCCATTTTCAACCTATTCATGACCACAAAGTCACTAGAACACTCATGACCATGCCGGACCAAAGTGTCCCTAAGGTGCACTAAGCATGATTGGGCAACGATCTTTCAAGGCTCATATCTTGGACCCCATGAGAGGTATTGACAAACTGTGAGATGCTACATGACCATGTTTTTGAGGCCTACAATAACCTCTATCCTTTCTGGGAGATTCAATTTTTTTTAATTTGTCACGCTAATCTCTCTTGATGGTAAAACTTGAAGTGAGGGTCAGTTGAAAGTTGCACCACTGGGTTTCTTCCAAACCGTTCATCCTGGCATCAAATGGTATATGCCATTAGCTTTGGTTGGGTGGGAAAATACTAGTGACAACCCCATTTTGACCAAAGAGTCACTAGAAAATTCGTGAACATGTCGGACCAAAGTATCCACAAGGTGCACTGAGCACAATTAGGCAGCAATATTTCAAGGCTCGTATCTCAGACCCCGTGAGAGGTATTGGTGAACCATGAGATTATACAAGACTATGTTTCTGAGGCGTATAATAACCTCTCTTCTTTCTTGAAGATTTGATTTTTTTTTAATTTGGCACGCCAATCTCGCTTGATGCCAAAACTTGCAGTGAGGGTCAATTTAAAGTTACACCACTGGGTTTCTTCCAAACCGTTCATCCTAGCACCGAATGGTCTTCTCCATTAGCTCTCATTGAGTGGGTAAATGCTAGTGACAACCTCATTTTGAAAACAAATTTAGTAGAACATTCGCTAACATGCTGAACCAAAGTGCCCCCAAGGTGTACTAAGCACCATTGTGTATGTTGGTGAGCATTCTGGTGTGTCAAGAGGCAAAGTGGGACCATTCCTAGGGTAAGCCTACCCAACCAGACATGATGGAAGCATTGATTTGTGCCCACAATGAACATATTTTTATGCTCCAAGGAAGATGGGGACATGACCATAAAGGGTCATTGGAAAATGTAAAGAGACCAAGGATGGTCATTTTAATGCATTATGGAATGTGTCTATGATTTTAAATGGAGTAAATTTATTATCTATTATCTTATTATCACTTCCATAATCGTATTGCATAATTTCATTAGCATTTGAAGGAAAGGAATTAACTAGTGTCTTGTACAATAGTGTTTGGTTGCAAGGATATGCATGATATATGGTGGTGGAGAGACCACAAATGGTGGTAAATGTTGATTGATGGTGCATGAAGAAGCACCAGTCATTGTTGTGAGCATATACTCCAATGGATGAGTATATTTTGTGATGGATCTATGCTATTGGGGTCCATAGGGGTTAGATCCATTGGGGGGATCTAGAGAGATTTGCAAGAGTCTTTTTGCACCAGATACACATAAATACAATTTAGCGCATAAATTTTGAATTCACTTAAATGATAAATTACACATGTGAACACATGTAGCACATAAAGTGTACACATAAGTTTTCTTAATTCATGAAGCATACATGTAGCACATAGATTGTAAAGCATACACATGAATTCACTTAAGTCATGCACATAGGCCATACACATGAATCTAGGTTATGAAGAATGTACTTGAATATACATGAATATACTTAAGGCATAAATCCTACACATGAGTGCATACACACAAGCATATTTACATACTAACAATGAATAAATGAACATACAATTAAAAAATTGGATCGAATACCAAGTTTCATATATATCAAAATGAACAATAGTTCTGTACATATTTACAAAATCAACATATCTAAATACAATGTGGCATATGCCATCTCAAAATATGTCATATGGCATCTCAAAATAAGAATTTCAACTACAAATGTTTCTAGAACATCCTATTCTACTGGTGGATCATCAAAATGCAGCCTCTTTGAAGTACTCTTTGGCTCTGATGGATCCTGCATTCAAACACAAAAGTGAAACCCCAAGTTAGGTTACTTAATTTATATGGGTTCTTCAAATAAAAATTCAAAATTCAAAATTATAGTCAACAATAATAAATAAATAAATAAAACTAAAATTGAACTCTCATGTACCTCGCTTCTTTGTCTCCTAACATGGACATGAGACCTAATATATGTCCTTGGTAGTAAAGGGACAATGCCACCAATGTCAACTCCAACCTATATATGTTTACGAACATGAGATTGATCTATGAGTTATACTATTTAATGTCAAATCCTTGGTAGCAAATATATGTTTACAAAATAACTGAATTAACGTTAAAATTTACCTGTGTTGAACTTTCTTCAGGAAATGTTGGCTGAGTCATCAATGATACAAACCCTTGACATTCTACCTCCCTCAAACTAGGGGTGACCTACAAAAGTCAAATACATACTTCATACAATCATGACTTGATAATATTATATATACTTGATAGTAAAATACACATAAATAAATTTATAAATATATGTACCATGGGGCTATCATTGTGAATTGAGATTCTTGTGACTCTATCATGGCGAAAGGGTCTCACAACATCATCAGACACCACCCTCTGTCAAATAAACTATGTAAATTAAAAATGAGTACGCACAACTAACAAGTATAGATGTATGGATAAATAATCTAAATTACTTAATTACCTTCCGCTTGTCAATGCCAGATGCTTGAACCCCCTCACATTGCCCCCCAATGGCAATTGGTGACACCTACATCAGTATGTAATAAGATGATCGTAAAAATTAGAAAACACATGTACATATACTATTATAATAAAAGGAAGCCAATGATTACATTAAAACATATGTACAGTGGAAGTGTCAAGGCCAAATGATATGGTTGAAAGTGTGGACCCCTCCACCTATGCCATCTCCTCCTCTGTCATCAACTGAACATAAATGTGACACATAAAAAAACATAAGTGGGAAATCATTATAAGAAAATTCTTCTAAAAATATGAACGTTTAAAATTAAATACAATGTAATAAGTGAATTGTTTACCCTTACCGTAATAGTAGGAGTCCATGGCTCTATATGCCCCTGATGCACATCTTCATGAGGTGCTTCAGTGCCTGTAGTTTGTTGTGTAGTATTGTCCACCTCAAAGATGTAGTTATATGCATCACTATCATTCAAGGGACCTAAGCACAGATTCTTGCACATAATGAAAGTGTGGGGCACACAAAAATGTGAGCTCATGGAGGATGTGGAAGGGCCATAAGCATCAACATGAGGAGGAAACAATGTTGTGCTCTTTGTAACCAATAGATCACTCATGGTGTGAATGGATCGAATAATTTGTGAGCTTCCCTCAATAATAATATCAAGATACTAAACTATAGGATGTGGTGAAATCTTGGGAGGAGGGACATATGTGCAAGATTTCACCCAATGTGCCCATGGTCTATCATGAGGAGTGTCTAAGCCTACACCCTAGTTTGGTCTCATGCTCCAATAATTTACCTTGTGATTGAGCACAAGTTCAACATACAAATTTTTAATGAAATAGAATGGGACATCCAAATTTCTGTGAGGTGGTCTATCAAAAACCATCCACCAATGGTCCCAAAAGGTGTCACGTATTGCATCATTTATGCACCATTTAATTGACAACTTGGGTTTTTTAGGGTCCACTTTTAAACCAATTTTGGGATCCACAAAAAGATTACATATGTCATGTTTTGTTATGTTTAGGCTCATAACTTGATCATAGTCAAGCCCATCGTCAAACTGGGCATGCATGGAATCATGCCAAAGAAGTGCAACATTAGTTGCTCTGTAAGTTTCTCCATGCATTCAATAATGGAGTTCAACCTGGAAAACATGGGGTGCAATATGGGGATATTGGCACATGTGGTTTGATATCCTCTAAGATGATTTAGATTGTCTCCTATGAGATCCTCTAAACATCGAGGGTTTGAGACTGGTTGGTCTTCTGAAAGTGGCGGATTGTTTGGAGGTGGTTCTAGATTATTTTTGGGATCATTGGGAGGGTTTTCTGATTGGTTTGAGTCCATGTCTAATTACAATTAAAACCCAAATAGATAATTATAATCAATTTTTAAAAAAAAATAAAGAGTCTCATTTAAACCCTAGTTTTAATATAAAAAACTACAAATTTCAATTAAAAATAATTAAAACAATACAAAATTAAAAATTCAACTTACCTATTGATCTTGAGAAAATCAGATGTGAGATTGTTTCGGATATCTGAAACCCTTAGAGATTTTTTCAATGTTTTCACAATGAAAATGTTGAATGCGGTCACGGGCTACAAATATAATTTACTTGTGAAAATCAAATATTTGATAATATCGAATATCTGATATTATCAGATATCTAATTAGGCCTATGCTTTGGATTTTGGCTTGGCCAAGTGTACTGACACCCAGGCCTACTAAAAAGTCAACAAAATTTTTAGTATTCTTTTGGATGAGTGAAAAGTTTATTTTTTCATATTGCCACTTTTTGGCATACCATGATCTTGCACATACCCTTTTATACTATTGAAGTTGAACAACTCTGATTTTGTTATCCTTTTTCTTTATAAAAGGGTGACAACTTATTGTTCTTTTACCCTCACGTCTTTTGTTCAATTTCACCTCAGCTTTTAGGGAAAGCTTCTTCAATACTCTCCATTTTAACCAGACTAATCTCTTATTGTATAGAAGTCCTTAACCCATTCAGATATCCTACAATTATTTCCACCTCATCTTGAGTATATCCAAATCTGATATCCAATCTGTAAAATTCCTCAGTATAATCTTTCACTGAGCTATCCCTCTACTTCAAACCTTGCATTCTCCTAACTAGGTTAATCTGATAGCCACAAGGTAGAAACTTGCCTTTCATTTTGTTCACCATCTTATTCCATAACTTAACTTTGTCTTTACCTTTCTACTTTCTATCTAATTGCAAATTCTCCCACCACAAGGATGCATGACCTTTCAACTTCATGCTTGCAATTTTCACTTTCTTCTCCTCTGATATGTTCTCATATTCAAAGTATTTCTCCATCTTGTCTATCCAGTCTATTAACTCATCTGAATCCAATTTACCACTATATTCAGGGGGGTTGAACTGGAGTGTAGATTTGTAACTAGTCAATGCCTTCAAGAATATTTCTTCTCCTTGATCCATTATAGGTGTAGGTATGGCTTCCTCTTGCATATCTTCAGATTCATCATCACTAACATCTTCAAGATGTCTTCCTTAGTGTTGGACTATCTCAACAACTTCTAATCTAGCATCAATTTGTCTTAGCATATCAACTAAGCCTAGATCTACACCTCACCTCCCTCGAATCATCTTGAAACCCTCTACAATTACAGGACAGATCATAATTTTCCACCCCACAACAATATCACCAACTAGGGCTTACAAGAAGGAACCTCTAGATATAACCTTCACTCTAATACCGCCTGATGCAAGGGAGGAAGGATACAGGGGCCTAGGACACACCCAAATATCAATCATTCTTGTGAACTAACAAATTAGAAGCAAAAGAATAGAGAGGGAGGGAAGGAATGTAGATATCTTTCATTAACTCATTCAAACTTCATACATGTCAGGCTCTAAGGCCTTCCCAATTATGACCAATAAAATGAAATTCAATTATATGATAGTCCTCATACATGCGAGGATTCAAAACTTTAGACTCTACCTCTATTCCAAACTACTACCCAAAAATGTCTTAATCCTAGAACATCTCTACTTATTTATACAAGAGGCCACCGAATAGGTTGGCTCTAAAGATCCATTAGATCTAGCATTGGAGAAAGTAATGACCCAGATTTAGGTCCACATGTTTCCCAATGAAAGATGCCAACATTAATATCATGAAAAAAATTAACTTCACATGTCAGCCAACATAAAATAATTAAATTCCACCATTCAGTGAACTCGGGAACCAAGCAACATCGAGCACTACCGAGCCAACTCAGTAAAGGAAACTATGAAGCAGCAATTGAGCTCGCTAGTGACCAATAGGAACACTTCATCAAGAACCCAAAAGAGGTTATCAAGCAAACAAAACAAGCTACTGATTAGCCAAGAAACCTCTAACATGTTTTTGGTTGATCTAGGATTTCTATAAACCCAAGATTCTCCTATATCATCTCAACATCATTAGGTACATCTCTTGTTGCCTCTGAGATAAACTCCTCTATCTTAGGAAAATTTAAAAATTTCTCAAGTATAGGATCTTCTACGAATAGCCTCGCCTTAGTAGAATCATCAACATCCATTTCCTCTATTTCTATGGCCTCTCTTGCCATGATGTCTTCATCAGCTTTAATTGTCTCATCAGGGTCTTGATTAGTTATGTCCTCTATTATAACTTCATCATTGTTTTTTGTCAAGTCAATTGGATTAGACTTTCTCTGTTGTTCTTCAAGCTCTTCAAATGTCGGTGGATTAATAGAGAACATCTTTCTCCAAAGATCATTAGTGTCCTTTTGAACCTCTTCAAGCTTACTAACCATGATGTTCAATGCTCTTCCTTTTACCCAGAATCTTTTTGAGTATCCTAGTAAGTTATTTTTTATTCCTTTCTTTGTTAGGTCCATAACAGTAATTTCTAGGGACCCATCTCTCATTTCTTTCTCAGTTTCTAGAGAATACTTCCATCTAGCATCAATTTTCTAATAAAGTTCATCTTCAAGATTTAGTGCCACTTCAACAGGTGTTATTCTAAATTTGTGTAAGGTGGAAATGATACTCTCTTCAATTTTAATTTTCTCTTCATCATTCCTCTTTTCATACTTTAACTATTTCATAACCGAATATCCTCCATATATCTCAAGTGTCTTGAGAAATTCATCAAGACTCTTCACCTTAGGTACTTTAATTTGTACAACCTTAAATTATGATACATCTTTAGCCTCTGTGTCACTCTTATTGTAGCTTCAACTTCCTTCTAGGCCTTCCAATAGCCTTGTTTCCTCTTATGTAAGTTTTTGTCTTTGGTGGTTCTATATATGATTTCTTATTTTCTCTCAGTGTGGAGGAAGACCTTGTTGATGGTCTAACACCGATTAGGCTAGAGGTCTCTTCTTTACTTTTGTCTTCTTCCCCTTAACCTTAGATGGTTCAACAACCTCTTCAAATCTAGTAAAAATACCTAGATTTTTTGACAAGGTGTTTATCATTCTGCTTGTCTTCCTGATTGCCATAGGTATCAATATACCTAACCTTATTTTCTCTTTAACTTCTTCAAATGTGCCATACCGAGTTGAACTTCTATCAACTAGTTTCTCTAACATTTCTTTAATTTTAATAGATGCAACATCAATGTTCATTTTATATCCCATAAGTGGTAACCACTTAGTTCTAGGCTCTACAACTCTTATAATGCATGTGTCGGTATCAACTTCAAAACATATCTCATATTTATATTCTTCCACTAATTATGGTGGAATCCTGAATGTTTTATGCATTCTTGCTTCAAATTTAACAAAATAATCATTCATGAAAAAATCAAAATTATCTCCTATGCTTTGAATATACTCATTAATTTGGTGTGTGATTGGTTTATCTACTTTCCAAGTTACTTCACCAACTGTAAGAAATAAATTCTAAAAATAGAAGAAAATACATACCAAAAGTGGTATGAACTTGAATGTATTTGATTTTTCTTTCCTTATTGTATTCATGTTGTTATCCAACTACTTCAACAATATCTCATGAAGGTCTATCTTCATATCCTTAACAATTTTATATGCTATCTCAACTGCTCCATAGGGTACGCTATCTACTCAAGATGACTGAAAGATTTTTTATGATATCATGTTACTTACAAATCTCAACTCTAGATCATCAATGGTAGATAACTTCAATCCTCTTCCATCTCATTTATCTTGTGTAAGCTCACATAGCTTATTCTTATCATTTTTCTTGTATTCCCTTGGTCTATCACGAACCATAAATCATGTGACTATGTAAAAAACATATTTTGTGATCTTTACTAGTCCATCGAGCCACATGAACTGATCATGCACTCATCTTAGTACTATCCTCATCCATTCATGCTTAAATATTGTCAGTGCATGCATAGCATGGACCAAAACCTTGGTTTCCAAATATGTGTGATCTCTTTTCAATTTTCCATTCACACAAATTCTTGTATGATGTGTCAATTTCTACTTGGAAAATATCTTCAATCTTGCAATGAATGAAGGTGTGAACATCTTCAATCAATATAACCCTTGGTGGGATCGATGATAGGGATCCATTTTTCTCAACTTCCATGACAACAGTGGGAGGAAGCTTGTACTTAGGATTCACAGGATCAATCTTCACAACAATAACTAGTTTTTGTATCTTATATGCCATCTTGATCTCAAAACTAATCTTTAAACACTAGAGTTTCAATTAAACAACAACTTTGAATTCATAAAATCAACTTGGTAAATACTAGAAAGACCTTGAATGTGCTAAATGTGTTTTGGAATGATCAAATGATCAATTGGAATTGCTTGGTAGTAGCTTCTCAATCAAATACTTCAAGAGCTAATGAAAATGTAAGGTAGAAATGAAATAACATGCCCTCTATTTATAGTTTTTCTTGGATTAGGGCTTCCAACAGCTATAAATTTTTTCATTAAATGCTTATCACCTAATTCATTTCACTGATAACTTAAATACACTTTCCTTCACCGAATGGAATAAAATAACTCATATATTTTACCAATCAACATATGAAATAATAACTTAACAACTTATATCCAAATGCATCTTAGTATACTAATATGGATCTTTGCACTTATTCTAGGAACCGATTTATGATAGTATTTAGGTTATCAGCTCCTATACATACCTTTGACTGATTAAGTGAATATAGGTGCACGTGATCCAGTGGATGTGGTGCCATAGGTTGTTCCAAGTTTTGTTCCATCATCTTGAGACTTCCTTCTCCAAGTCCTATTCATCTGATCTCTTATTTCATCAATATTAACTTAATTCTTTTCATTTAGTTGTTCCTCTATTGAGGCTTTACCTCCGTACCTATAGTCTTTAGCTAGGTAATTGAACTTGTGATAGTGGAAACAAGACATTATAGAGTTTCTCCAATCTCCATGATCTTATATTGTTCATACCATGCAACTTGAAGAAATTTGTATCAATGTGACCAAATATTTTGCATGCAGTACAAGTGATTCTTGCATTATAGTTCCATGATATAGTTGGTCCTTGTTGGTTGTTTGCAACATTTTTTTAGTTAGGGACCCATTTCTCATTCCTTCTTTGTGACCTGCATTCTTCATATTTGTGACCATATCTATTGCAATTTTTATAGTAGCCTTTGTAGCTTGGCTTCCTTGGATTGTTAGTAGTTCTTGATCTACATTCAAAAGCTATATGACCAAACTTATTGTAATTGTAGTAGTAACCATTAAATTTAGGAGTACTCAATGGATTGCCTCTTTTTATCCTCTAAAAATTTGTTGTGTTTCCTAGTTTCCCACAATGATAGCATGTAGGCTTCTTTGTCTTCGGTGGGGCAGCAACATTATCTTGGTTGGCTTCTTGATTTGAGGACTCACCTTTCTTGGTAGTTTTGTTTGCATTGTATCCAAGTCCAATAGTATCTCTTGGCTATCTAATTTGGTTTCTTAGTTGTTCATCCAATACCTTTAGTGCTTCTTCATTCCTTTTCAAGACTTCATTAGTATCTTTCTCAGATTTTAGATCATTTTTTAGATGTTCATTCTCAGATCTTAGTTCAACAATCTCTCCAACTTTCCTTTCAAAATCTTGATTTGCACTAACTAGTTGGTCTATCAAGTTGTAGTAAATTTGTGCAACCTCAGTATTTCCCTATCTTTCTCATCTAGTCTTGTTTTCATTTTCCTTCTCCCATCTTCCACAATTCTTTTTTCATCTTCAACTTTTCCTTTTTGTTCTAGGATTTCACACATCCTACCGATTGTGCTTCTTGTTCTCTTTTTAGTACTTTCACCTAATCAGCTAGGTTTTTGTTCTATTCAGGTAGTTCTAATATTATAACATGATTCATCAGACATGCTTCCCTCTTATTTGTATTCAAGTTATTCTACCTAATCTTGAGTGTCTTTCAGTTGATGTGTTAGCTCCTTCCTCTTGTTAATTGAATGCAACTATTTTCTCCTTTATTCATCAATTTTCTCATTGGTTATTCTTAGTTCCATTTCCATATTATCAATCACCCTTTCATACCTATAGCTCTCCATTCGTTTAGATATTTCCTCTCAAGTGATTAAACTTCTTAATAAGAGATAGAGCTCTGATACCAATTGTTGGATTTGGTATGGAAAGGTAAGTACTGAGAGGGGAGGGGTGAATCAGTATTGTAAAACACTTATAAACTATTTGAAATGTCTTCCTTAAATATTTTACTGATCGATAACTTTTTCATGCATCAAATAAAACATATAACATATAACAGATAACATATAACTCATAATACAATTATTTTGGTATCACAGAAATCCTTGTTAGAGGATAAAAGCTATGGTGGGGATGACACCCACAAAAATTCACTACTATAGTAAAAGGTATGCTCGATTAGAGCTACAATTTTTGTCTATTTTTGATAGCTCACCCTATTAAGAGTATTAACTGAGTTAAGAGTCTTAAGACTGCTAAGTCTACCTTGTGATAGTATTTTACAATTCTAATCTTAGAACTATACCTAGTTAGAGGATTTACAATATAAGATCTATTAAGATCTGCTTGGTTAAGAGACTTTACAATTTTGATTACTCTTTAATCAATAACAAAAAATTATTTTTTAAACTTGCATTAATCATATGCATAACAGACTCTTTATGCTCAATAACTCATTACCCCATACTCTGAACTACTCACAATATCAATTTAGTGCTCAGTAGATACAATTATGAATCACAATCACTTTATTCTCTTTACTACTATGTACTTGATGTTTTCTCTACTCATCACCTTCTCTGCAATCTCTTCTTCACACATGCAATCTTATTTTGCACATGCATACTGATCTTCACATTTTGATTTATTTAAATACAATTCTAGAAGTGGTGCTAGATGTTATAGAATCATCTCTACAAGCGGTGCTAGAATTGTTTACTCCTCCAATGCATATATCATACTTAATTCTCATTGGCAGATGTCACCTTGTAATCATGTTTAATTATTGTGTTTAGATCTCCAATGCTCTGACATATAATCTCCTTAAAATTTGTAAATCATTTTCTATTTAGTGTCCATAATCAATGTATCAAAAGATTCTCCTTGTGTCGGCCCATTGTCCTTGGTAACACATTTTCTCTAGCTTAGTAACTGTTTCATCTTCTCGGTTCGGTTGATGTTGTAGCTTGGTATAACTTGGTGCTCGATGCCTAAACTTTCTTTTCCTTTACCAAAATTACATGTTCCCTTATTTCCTTTACCGAATAGCTTTCCTTCATTACCGAATGAATTTGAAAAAACATTCTGACTTACTCATAACTAATGACAACAAAGTAACTCTTAGAAGTATCAGATAGATCTTACCATACACTTACAAGGGGTTCTTATATAGATTCAAAAATACTTGCTCCATTTAAATCAAAGGTGACTTAGTTTTATGATGAACCATCCACATATGATGGCGATGCGGATCCCTCTGATCTCTTGATGTCATCCTTCTTCCAAATCTTTCTCATCTCATTCCTAGTCTCTTCCACATTAACAATTTTTTTTCCCTTTTGATTTGCTGACCGATTTACTAGTTGGCTACTCAGTCTACAATTCCTTGCTAGATGACCAATCTTTTGATAGTGAAAACATACCACCAATTGAACTCTATGGCACAACATTACCTCTGTTTGTCCTTATCATGCAATTCACAACCATGTTCCCATAGTTTCCACACACTAAACAAGATACATTGAATTGCCTCTCCCTTTGCTAAGGTCTTTCCCAGTTCATAGGTGGCCTTGAATTATTCACTCTTGACCTACATTCATCAACTTTGTGGCCATATTTATTGCATGTATAACAATATCCATAAAAGATACTATATATATTGCTAGATCTACATATATAATCATATGTAGTGTGTCCATACTTATTCAAATTATAGAAATACCCATCAAAAGTGTTAGGCCTACTAACCAACCTACTTTTACAAACATTAGTAGTATGACCCACTTTATGATAATTGAAACATATAGACTTGTAGTGTTTCTTACCTGGAATCTTGGTAGTTACCTTAGGTGTAGATTCTCCTAATATATTTTCACCCTTAGTTCTAAAAGATTCACCAATCTCAAAAGTACTTTGACTGGTATAGCCTAGATTGATTGTGTCCTTTCTTCTTCTTTGGCTTCACAATCCCTCATCAAGTTTCTCAGAACTCTCGTGCATTTTCTTTAGCTTTACATTGGCATTCTCCAATTCTCCCTTTAACTATTCATTCTCATTTCTAAGACTCTCATTCTCTCCTCCCAAATTCTCATTTCTCATCATTGGATTGTTGAGTTCTCTTAGATTTTCCAATTCCTCTCTAGTCTCATGAAGATATGCATGCAAGGTACCTACCTCTTTCTCCAACTTAAAAATCTCATGTTCCTTATCCTTCAAGGTCCAATCTTTATCTTTTAGTGCATCTTTAACAATCTTCCTTGCTTCCATATCCTAAACCATCTTGATAGATAATGCTTATAACTCCCTCATGATATTCCTCTTGTCCTTCTGTAGTTATTCATTTTCTCAAGATAAGGCTTCTTGGGCTGCTTCATATTCCTCAAATCCACTTTGTTTATGAATAAGATGAAATAGTGTTCATCCTATTAATGAATGTATGGGGGAAATATGAGATCCACTTCTAAATCCAAATTCCCAAAGGAGAGATCCAAATTGATCAACCAAAAGGTTAATGCACAATCGAATCAATCTATGGAGAATATGAAAGAGGAAGAAAACTTTATATTTCCCTATAATGGAATTGTTATTGAAATCTAAAATAATTGAAACACAAATACTAACCCCAAAATAGGGCAAATCTGGAAAATGCCAATTTATAATGTTTGTGTGTAGTTTCAGGCAAATCTGCAACCCGTTTCAGACTGGAAACGTCGAGATGAAGAAAACCCAGAAAACTTTTATCTTTCTGATAGCAGGTAGTCTTTGACCTTGATAAAAGGTCAAAGGCTACATTAATATTTTGAAGGTCGAATTTGACTTTGTTCACAAATCTCGGAAGTTCACTGAAAATGGTATCCAAATCCAATCTCAGTTTCAAAGTTCCACACTTGCATCTGCACGAAAAAGAGGGTTTTGTTGTTTGTATGGGGGGTTTGCCTTGGTCAAACCCCAATTTAGGAATTAACCTTGAAATTTAATTAAAATTTAATTTAAATTTAATGTGCATAAACAAAGCAAATGAAACAATTCACCTTGCTTATGTTGAAGTCCTTGTAGAGGATTTGAATCCTCAAATCCACAAGTAGGGATGCTCCAATTGATGTTTGAATGAATGTAGGATGTCTCAAATCAATGGCATTTGATCTTCAACACCAATCTTGAATTGATCTTTGCATATGAGGAGGCTTGGATGAAGGTAGAAGGATGGATCTTCAAGGGGTATCCAAAGAGATTGAATCCTTCAATGCCTAACAATGGATCTCCTTAATGGATGAATGCTTGAACACTTGAATGCTTGAATTAAATTGCTTGCACTTGAGAGCTTACTCATGAAATTGCTTGAAAATGAGATGTGAATAATGGATGAGAAAATGAGAGAGGAAGGCCTCCTTTTATAGTGAACTAGGGCACAAACCTCTAGAGAAGGCCAACATTGGGGAATTAAATTTCAATTAACCTTAACCCCTAGAAATGGACCCATATTAAATGTAATTTAAGGATTTACCATTCTGAAACCTGAAATGGCTGACCCAGAGGTAGGAAAAAGAATCTTTCTGAAACCCGATACCCGAAAATCAGAAAAACTTGAAATTTGAACTGTGGGTCAAGGATGAGGTCAACTCTACCCTAGGTCAGAGTCAAGGTCAACCCTGACCTAGGTCAGAGTCAAGGTCAACCCTGACCCTCAAGGTTGACTTTGAACTTGAGGTCAAAGACCTCAGTACCCTAGCCCAGAATGCTAGGAAATGTAGTCAGGAAGTGGAAAATAGGTGCAAAGGGAAGCAGAATGGGGGGAAAAGCCAAATACATGCAAAGACCTGATCAAGGAACTTAACATGACCCCAGACCACTTACTCAGAGGGCTAAATTCTCTTATCATGGAAGTGCATCCATTTTAAGACAATACATTAAGCCCCCACTTTAGCAAGAGTATGGACTTGATGCAAACTCTTGGTAAAGGAGATCAGAATGAAAAGATAATCTTATCATAATCTAAGGGACAAAGAGAAACCTCAAGCCCCCAGGGACTCAAGTCTTTGTCGACTCCCAGATTACAATAAGAGAGACATCTCTAGAAAGAGAAAGGAAGAGTGTGATTATCTCGCCCAATGAGAACTTATGTCCCATTGTGAACCACACAAGGAAATGACGCAACTAGAAAGATGGAATTGAATTGCCTAGTGAATGTGGCTACTCACTAGTCAACTCATCAAGGATTTTCCCTTAGGAATATTATATTCCATAAGAATAAAACTAAAAATAAAAGAGATCTAGTCTTAAGAACACCTCCGACCTTAAGGGATCAAAATATATGTATATATTTGAAACTGGAGGGATCAAGAGATCCTAAAATATAAATCCATGCTTTAAGGATTAGTTACTAATTCAAAAAGGGAGAAAAGTTATGCGTATCAAAAAATGTGTGTGTGCAATAGGTGAGAAGAGTGTATGCCCCCACGTTAAAGTCATTGCTAACACTTTAACAAGAGCAATGACTTTAACAGAAACATAAACAACTCCACTGATTATGTTTCCACATCGAGATGCCCCTAGATGAAGACAAATCAAGGGAAATATCACAAAAACATATAGAGAACACAAAAGGGATCTACCTACCGTGGGGTTAGTATGATCATAAGATAATATATATATGATATTATTGCAAATGAATTGACATCATTCCCCAAAGAAAGTAGAACTACGATCACAAAGGAGGAAAGATCACATAAGATATACGAAGGAGAATCTTTTCAAACCGTGACAAGGAGACCAAAAAGAATCAGTGCTACCACGTCTCGAATCCAAGTAGATTACACAAGGAAACATTTACAAACAATAGCACAATTACAACATAACATGGAACAACACATAGAAGATTAGAGATACATATAGAGGAATTGAACAACATTTTTAATTCCTTTAGCACCTTGCACCAACAGAGTAACAAGGATCATATAAAAGAATCTAACAACATTTAGCAAACACATTATGGGAGAAGCACAGTACAACAGGCAAACACACAACAAAGCTACCATGAAGGACAAGCTGATAAAGCATGCCACGTACTCTCCCCATCTCATTGTATATCATTTAGGGAAGGTGGGTAACTCACAAGAGGGACTATATCCAACACAGTAGGAATGATAGCTAGTTCCAAACAAGGATCCTCTTGAGAATCACAATGTTCAACACTAGGTGTAAGAGTTAATTGTGATGAAAGCATATTAGGTAAATCAATGTCAATGTCAATAGTCTCATATTCATCATTAACATCATCAGTATCATCAAGAGTATCTTATTCATCCAAATTAATCAAAATAGGATCTAAGATACAAATAGAATCATCATAATCATGCATCTTAAAATCATTATTAATAAAAAATTCTTCTAACACATCATGCATAGATTTATCCAAAGAAGATAGAGATTTTTGAAGAATAGAATTATGAACTTTAGCATGAGCATGATGCTTCTTACGACGTTCATTGGAAGATTGATTACATTTTGATTTATTTGAAATAGGTTGAGAACTAGGAGGAACGATCACCAGATCCTTCACAGGTTGTTTAGGAAGATCAATAGGATTATCAAAAATATGAGGAACAATCATAGGATCTTTCACAAGTTCTATAGGAAGAGCGATAGAAGGAACTTGATTAACAGAACTAGAAGCAATAGTTAAAGGAGGTATAGAAGGTGTAGGAAAAGGAACACGATTAAGATCCATAGGAGGTATGCTTAATTCAAGAATCTTACGATGTTTATAAGCTTGATATGAACAAAAAAGATTATCAGGTTGAGGAGGACATGTATTAGGTAATGAAGGCCAAAAGAAATCAAGAGCAACACAATCTCTAGGCATAGAAGGTTGATATAAAATATGATTAACCATCTTCACTTCTTCATCATGAATGAATTTAAGACACTTATGGATAGGTGAAGCAATAGCATGCATGTCATTCAACCAAGGAAAACCTAGCTTAACTTGAAATTGATCAGAAGTAGGAACAACAACAAAGGTAGTGTTCACATTTTTCCACAAAGTTCAAATGGTAAGTTAATAGAACCAAATGATGGATAAAGAAAACCATTGCAAGTTTGAATCCACACATCCGATGTATCATAAGAATCGCGTTGTAAGCTTTTCATAAAAATATTTTCTTCACTAATAACATTGACTAAGGATGTAGGATAAAAAAGACAACCACAAGTAGGTTTCTAAGAAATCCTAGCATAAATGTAAAGGGGACCATTAGGAGCTTTAATAGTCTCAGAGTCATCAAAGGTTATCAAAATTTCCTGAGGTCTTTTATTCTTAGGTTGTTGTCGAGGTTTAGGTTGAGTTTTCAATTTAGGCTTAGGTTTTGGTTGAGGTTGAAATTGAACTTGAGGTTGAATCCGAGGTTGAGGTGGAGATACAAATTGAACAACATGCTCCACTTGATTAGCAACATGATTGAGATCATCCATCTTTGAATCATACACAATTTCCATAGCAGATGGTTGAGTAATGGTATTAGTATCATGCGTAGGTAAAGAATTCATATAGATTTGAAGGTTTTGATTAGGAGAGACAAATTTTTTCCCACTACCATCAAGATTATCAACAGATAAGGCATTAGAGTCAATTAAGTCTTGAACCTTATGTTTTAAAGAATAACACTTCTCAGTATCATGACCATTCTGATGATGATATTGACAAAAAACATTTTGATTAAAAGATTTAGATGCAATTGTAGCAGGTAAAAGAGGTCAAATAGGAGGTAAAGTAATCATATTAGCAGTTAACAACCTATTCATAATAGCATGTAAAGATTCAGAAAGAGGAGTAAACGTACAATTTAATCGAAAAGCAATGGATACAGAAGTGGCATTGTGAGATGCAACAACAACTTTATCAACAACTGCATTCTCTTGTTTGTTTATCTTGACATAGTTGTTGAATTTTTTAAATTTGTTTGGATTAGGAGAAACATCACTTTTATCAATTGGAACGGGAGCCATTGGAGTGGTGCTCTCAAATTGACTCACTTGTAATTGATAATGATGAAGTGCTGCACATATTTGTTGAAAAGAGGTAAATTCAGTAAGCAGAGTCTTATCTCTAATATCCTTTTGCAAATTTGAAATAAACGTACGTTGAATATCAATATTAGGAATAGGATAGGAAATTTGTGCATGCAAATGCTTAAATCTACTAATAAATTCAGTTAATTTTTCTTTAGCACTTTGTTTACAATGCATCAAATCAGTCAAAGACACTTGTGGGCCAATGTTGTTTTGAAATTGTTGAATAAAGGCATTAGCAATTTTTGGAAAAGAATCAATAGAATAAGGAGGCAAGGAACAATACCATTGTAAGGCCTTGTCACAGAAAGTTCAAATAAACAGTTTGGCTAAAATCCTACGGTCATGAGCATAATCACTACAAAAGATTTGGAATGTTTTAACATGATGAACATGATCTCCTTTTCCATTATAATTGTCAAGATGAGGCATATCGACTTGCTGAGGAACAGGAGTACAAATAATATCCAAGGACAAAGGACTTCCCATGTCACATGTAGGAATACTAAACTTGTTTTGAGTTAAGAAATCAAGTTGTTGCTGTAAGGATGACACAATTTGAGCCAAACTGATGATTGTTGAATTATTAGAGGAAATAGGAGGTATAGCAACATTAGACACACTAGGTAAAGTGTAAGAAGCTTCAGGAATAGAAGACACAATTGGAGGAACACTAGGAACTACAGTTGGAAGAAGATTGGAATAAGTAAAAGAAACATTATGATATGAAGGTTGTGATCTAGGAAGGGACATAGGAGGAACACTCATAGGAACAGAGGGAACCATCATAGTCACCAAAGAAGGAGTATAGGTAGGAATACTAGGTAAAGGATTAGATGGAGGTTCTACACTAGTGATACGAGGAATCAACCCTAAATATTGAGCTTCTTGAGCTAAAGGTTTAACATTTGAATGGACGAGGTGAGTAATACCATGCAAGAGGTTAACACCTTAGTCACTATCATGGAGAACTTTCTTAAGAGCCTCTATAGCTTGAATAGAATCTTCATTATGGTTCTCTTGAATAAGCCAATTACCCATTTTATCAAGTTCAGTTGAAAGTTTTTGGACTTGTTCAGGAGGAACTCTTAAAGCGTCATCCTCATCATGAGATGAGTGAGAAGAGTTTTGGTCCATTGTAGGATTAGAATCATGAAGAATCAAATTATCATCCAGGATCCTAAGGAAAGGAGAGGAAGATTCAGGATCAAAGGCACCCATGAGTCTATGACTTCTTCTAACCAAAATGTTATAAGTAGGACTAGTAGTAGTAAAAGCTCATAAACCAATGTAATGAAAATGAACTAAACTAAGAACACATAAAGCATGAATATTTTTGTATTTTTGAAATCTAATTAGCATGCAAGATTTAACACAAAAGAGAAATTTAAGACCAAAAGATAAAAGAAAATCTAACACCACAAAACACAATAGGGCATCCAATTCCACAAAAGAAAGGAGAGTAAGTATGTTAGGTTCACCAAAATGAATAACATGAAATAGTGTTCATCCTATTAATGAATGTATGGGGGAAATATGAGATCCACTTCTAAATCCAAATTCCCAAAGGAGAGATCCAAATTGATCAACCAAAAGGTTAATGCACTATCAAATCAATCTATGGAGAATATGAAAGAGGAAGAAAACCTTATATTTCCCTATAATGGAATTGTGCTTGAAATCTGAAATAATTGAAACGCAAATACAAACCTCAAAATAGGGCAAATCTGGAAAATGCCAATTTCTGATGTCTATGATTAGTTTCGCACAATTCTGCAACCTATTTCAGACTAGAAATGCCGAGATGAAGAAAACCCAGAAAAATTTTATCTTTCTGACAGCAGGTAGTCTTTGACCCCGATAAAAGGTCAAAGGCTACATTAATATTCTGAAGGTCAACTTTGACTTTGTTCGTAGATCTCGAAAGTTCACTGAAAAGGGTATCCAAATCCAATCTTAGATCTGAAGTTCCGCACCGGCACCTGCAAGAAAAATAGGGTTTTGTTGTTTGTCTGGGGGGTTTGCCTTGGTCAAACCCCAATTTAGGAATTAACCTTGAAATTGAATTGAAATGTAATGTGCATAAACAAAGAAAATGAAGCAATCCTCAAATCCACAAGTAGGGATGCTCCAATGGATGTTTGAATGAATGTAGGATGTCTCAAATCAATGGCATTTGATCTTCAACACCAATCTTGAATTGATCTTTGCATATGAGGAGGCTTGGATGAATGTAGAAGGATGGATCTTCAAGGGCGATCCAAAGAGATTGAATCCTTCAATGCCTAACAATGGATCTCCTTGATGGATGAATGCTTGAACACTTGAATGCTTGAATTAAATTGCTTGCACTTGAGAGCTTACTCATGAAATTGCTTGAAAATGAGATGTGAATAATGGATGAGAAAATGAGAGAGGAAGGCCTCCGTTTATAGTGAACTAGGGCACAAACCTCTAGAGAAGGCTGACATTGGGGAATTAAATCCCAATTAACCTTAACCCCTAGAAATGGACCCATATTAAATGTAATTTAAGGATTTACCATTCCGAAACCCAAAATGGCCAACCCGAAGCCGGGAAAAAGAATCTTTCTGAAACCCGATACCCAGAAATAAAAAAAACTTGAATTTTGAACTGTGGGTCAAGGATGAGGTCGACTCTGCCTTAGGTTAGAGTCGAGGTCAACTTTGAACCTCAAGGTCAACTTTGACCTTGAGGTCAAATACCTCAAGACCCCAGTCCAGAATGCCAGGAAATGCAAACAAGAAGTGGAAAATAGGTGCAAAGGGAAGCAGAACGGGGGGAAAAGCCAAATACATGCAAAGACCCGATCAAGGCACTTAATGTTGGCAATTTGGCTGAGGTATGTACATGAATGTTGTCATTATGGCAACATATGTTCCCTATGAAGAGCGCATAAGCTGGAAAGTAAGTATGGAAAGTTGCAGACTAAATTGTCTAAGTATGAAATAGTGATTTTGACAGAGCACCCGATACAGTTTGTTTTGGTGACGTTCACTGGAGCATGATCAGAGTTTGCGTAGTTGAACATAGACTCTATGGTGTCCAAGGATACCCCATCTTAGTGCGCAAAAGAGTATGGACAAAGTTATGACTGTTTTACGAATGACAGAGTACAGCCGACAGTGTAGTTTTGAAGACAAAACTAGTAAATGAGTTAAGGGATTATTTTGCTTGTCAAAATAATGACTTAATATTATAAAGAGATGACATCCTAGATGTTTAATCTTGGATAAAGATATGCAAGCCGACAAGAGAAAGATATTATGTTTGTATCTTGTATAAATGAAGATGTACCGAGCATACTTGAAATGTAACATGTAATATATGTAAATTGTGATAGCAGCGAAAGTTGTTGATACGAAGTTGTAAGCAGTACCATATTGTAATTAGTAAACATTTTTATTACTTGTTTAGGCAGTGAGCTCATCTAGTAATCAGGTTTTGTATCTACAACTCCTAACAGGGTTGAGGCTTCTAACAAGGCCTATAGTCCCTTAACCAGGACTGATACACTATATGATTGTAATAGGCTCCTAACAGGGTCAACATCCTTAACCGGATATCTTTTGATTAGTGGATCTTTGTGGGTACCATCCCCACCAGGGTTTTCCCTTGGCTAGGGTTTCCTCGAGAACATATCATGTGTTATGAGTTCTTTACATTTACTATTATGTATGCTATTTATTTTCTCATGCTTTGCATGCACTAAAGTAATCTGTTATATCCATAAGTGGGCAAAAGTAAAAGTTTGTGAAATACTAATTCACCCCCCCCCCCCCCCCCCCCCCCCTCTTAGTATTTCCTATTTCTAACACTTAACATGACCCCAAACCACTTACTCAGAGGGCTAAATGCTCTTATCATGGAAGTGCTTCCATTTTAAGATGATACAGTTTAGAAAATTACTGAATGTAGTCTTGAGTCTCATTGAGTTCTTCAACAAGCTCTTTTTGCTTGGCCAACAAATGCTTCAATTGATCTTTTTGTTCTTTAATAACCCTTTCAACTTTCTCAAGTTGTCTTGTGTATCTCAAACCCTTCATATTTTCCTTAAGGATATAACAAATTTGGTTAGGATTCTTCAAGGCACATGACTCTGATACCAATTATTAGTATTATAAGGCACTGAAGAAGGGGGCGTGAATTAATGCAACCACAAATCTGAAACTAATAATAATTATCCTTCCAATTAACCAACATGCAAATATAAATATCAAGTAACAACACAACTCATGAAACAATCCTTTACTTGACACTGAGATTTTTTGTGGAAACCCTTATCAAAGGGTGAAAACCATCTGTGGGGATGATGCCCACAAGACTTTACCAGTGCACTTGGAAATCAAGTCTGTTAGGATCAATTACAACAACCCTTTTGAGGTTATACCCAGTTAATAGTATTTACAACCCAATTAAGAGCTTTGAAGACCTGTTAAAGATCTTTCTCACCCTATTAGGAGTGACCCTATTAAACTATTTAGCTTTCTAATCTGTCAGAATCAACAAGTAAAGAATGATATGATATTTGCACTCAATACATGATAGATCCACTAAAATTTAGATCAACTGTGTCACTCAAAGAACTTTTCTGCCTCTATACTATCTCCAACAATCATCACATACCATCACAACATCAACTGACCTCATTGCAAAAACTATTTGTATGCTTGTTCTAGGTCAGTGCTAGAACCCTAAAATGTTTTACAAGTCAGCCCTTAAATACAACTTAAACATATGAGCGAGCATACCAAAAAAAAAACTTAACATCCTTGATGTTGGCCAAAAGCATAAAATCTCAAAAACATGTCGGCCAACCACTAAGATTTGACTGCAACACTAATCTAACCAACTGTATACACCGGTTCACTGTTCTAACTATTAGTTCCACTTCATTCTTCAATAACTTTCATAATACTCCAAGATAACTAATGAGATCATAGGAATAGATAGATATACCTTTATATATGTTAACTCTAGGATTGCACACCTTAACTTGATTTCATATTCTAGATCTGATTGATTGTTCATTGCACACTGTCTTCTACTCAGTTGACTAAACACTTAAACATTTCATCACATTGATCTTCACCTCCATCAATAACACTGATTTGTTGTCTCCAATGAATTAAGTTTCCAACAATAGAAACACCACAATACATTTGCATGATCAAATACAACATCATCTTCATCAAATGCCAACATAACTATTCTCTTAACTCAATTTCAAGTGTAAGATATTCATGATTATATTTATTTGGTCAAGTAGATGACATATATTTTTAATATTTATAGAAAAATTACTTATAACATACAACTAATCTAGTCCCACTTGATCTCTAAATAGAAGGTCAAACCTCACTCCACTATTTAAAAATTATTGGTCAATGGTAAAAATTCTGACAAGCCCCTGAAACACACTATTAATTGCTTAATATGGATACCAAACTAACAATGGAAATTTAAAATGAAGTTTAAACAAATATGTTATTATTCATTTACAAATATAATCGGTAAATACAATCAACAAATTATATTTCACAATAATTACACAAACTTTCCTACAACTAGACACTCTTACCTTACATTAACTTGTATTCAAACTTGCATTTTCCTTGAATATGGATTACAATTACCATACAATGAGAGCCAACCACTTTTAGAATATGGAAAGAAATGTATATTCTTCTTACAATGTCCCAACCTTGAATATATTAAAAATAAATAGACTGAAAAGAAGATTAGGCACTAGAAACATATATACTATACTTGTTTCTTACATCAAGATAAGTTTGTTGATTCAAATAGAAATGACAAGCTTTTCATGGTGAATAGCACATTCACCCCATTGTTGTAAGTGCACAATTTTCCAAACTGTCTATTTTAAATAATTTTAATATCTAAAGATTTGATTGAAGACAATATGAAGATATTCCATTCCATTCTTGATATCCTCAACCATTAGCAGAGCCTCTTTTTTGGCACATGAACACACTCATTCCCCTAGTTCCTAACTAACACCCAACAAGGATAGAAGACCATGACCTCAAAAGTCCATTACTTATAGTTATACCCCATTTCTTGGAAAACAATATAGAGGAGAAAAACACATATAATCCCCTTTTTCACTTTTGATTTATACCACTTTTTGCTAGTCCTAAATTTTGCAATCATGGTACTTGAACTATATATCAAACAAGCTAGCAAGAAGTTGACTCAAATCCTCCAACATTTCACCTCTTCTTTGATGAATGTGGCTTTCACTACATCCATCCCAACATTTAGGACTACATTGCAAATGGGAATTTTCCCCTAGAATAATCACTTCCATTATCAAATCCACCGATTCAACGCTATTTTACTTATTCCAAGTTGATTGTTTCATCTATTTTGATTATTACTTATCATCTTGCACACTAAAATAGTATTAAGCATAGACAACCAAATTAGACAATTTTTAACATATACTAGAATATATAGGTATATTGCATCACTCTCTATCTTTTAATGCTAGCAATGGGATTCCACTTGAAGTTAAAGGAATCTTCACACTTCAACTCTCTTATAGAAACTCTCAAGGCACTTGTTAATGTCAGATTTGTCAAAAACAAAATAGACACAACTAAAGAGTTCATGTATTTTTATCTTTTGTATAAACAAAAGATGGGCTTATTAGGATTTGATTACATCTCATATTATAGACTTGAACGCGAGTTTGTTTTTGCAATCACCACAATAATAATCATCTTTGTCAACTCCTCAACCAACTTAAAAATAAAAAATTGTATTGAAATAAAGAAACAATATCTTATCCACTTAAATTAAATTGTTAATTTTACATTTCAATCTCAACTCATTTATTTTAATTGGAGTGTTACTTCATAAACACTGAATGATGTTCGTTTCATCCTTACAGTTTCACATATCCTCTTTAGATGTAGATATTTATGTCTTGGCTTATCATTATAGAGTTTTATTTATGATCTATAATTGCAGTTGACCATAGAACTTGTCGATCTTGGAAAATAATTCTAACCACCCTTCTTCAATTATTTCAGTTTTTGTCCATTTCCTGAAGTGGGAACTTCTTTTTTTAAGATATAAACTTATAATGTTAATACAAATTCAAATTGCAACCGTGGATAAGTTGTAAGTCAATCTTTAAGAGGCTGTAATATCTGAGTAATAGTTTGGGTTCAGAGTAGGTATTAAAACATCTTAATGCAGAAAAATCTGTTCTGAATTCCTCCTCGATTTCATGAGAAGAGTCTAAATGAGTGAACACAAATCATTCCTGCATTGATTCTTTGGAATGTAGGAAAGAAAATAAGAGAATTTACAAATTATATACTGGGCAATAATTTTTCTAAATAGGAATATCTACTAGAATGTTAAGATATTCTTCTTCACCAATTTTACCTAGGCTAATCAAGTCAACTGGATCCTCCCAGTTTTCCTCGTAGTAAAAGAGCTCATCTAGAGAAGCCAATTCCATCTGCCCTGGTTGCTCTGGCTGTAGAGTCTCATAAATTTCTGAAATTCCTGGCTCAGAACTCATTGCTAAGCAATTATCCGAGGCATTATCCTGAAGTGGGCATAGATCTTGTAATCCGTAAGCCTCTGGCTGGAGAAGACTCTCTACAGAGAAATCCTCAACTGCCCCAAAATCATTACAAGGCAAGGAAATGGGATATGTGTACTCTAGAGGATTTGAAACACTCAAATTGGGTGATGGAATATGAATACTACTCTCATCTTCAAGATCAGCCATGAGAGAATCCTCTAATAGCTGAGCCCATGATTTTGACACATTTAGTGCTTCTCCCTCACCAAAACTCATTGAATCATCAGAAGAACATTTTACTTCAGAAGCATCATCTTCACTGGAATTCAGTGGAGGAGGACTGTATTCTTCAGTTCCTGCAAAACTATTGCATTCCTGGACTGGCAAATGGGTTCTAGAAATAAAGGGTTTGTTATTACTCATTGCAAGCTTTTTGCTCAAATGAGTATTCCAGTAGTTCTTTATCTCGTTATCCGTTCTTCCAGGCAGCCGCCCTGCAATCAGTGCCCATCTGCCATACATTTTTAACACATCACACAATCAATTTCAATTATCCAAGATTTAAAAAAAATTCCATTCTTAAATCAATATCAGCAGGCTTATTGAAAAAAATACAGAATTAAAAGACATCAAGAGATTATACGAACTTCTTGATGAAATGATCAAAGATCATATTATTGATTTAAGAGATTACATGAGCTTTTTGATCAAATAATCAGAGATCAGATTATTGATTCAAGAAAGTACGTGAACTTCTTAATCTAATGATAACAAATCAGTCTATTGATTCAAGAGATTACACGAACTTCTCGATATAATGAATTACAATTGCCTTATTATACAGAAATCTTTGATACATCTAGAATTTCTTATTCAAATAATCAGAAATCGAACTATTAATTTAAGAAAGTATATGAACTTCTTAATCTAATGATAACAAATCAGTCTATTGATTCAAGAAATTACACGAACTTAATCAAGATATAGTAAATTACCGATTGCCAAGGAGGCGATGCATTCTGATGATGAGTTCTTCTTCATCAGGAGAAATGTTGCCACGTTTAATGTCAGGGCGAAGATAATTGAGCCATCTTAGTCTGCAACTCTTCCCACAACGATTCAAACCTGCTCAAATGCAAACCCAATTTCAGCTACAATTTCTCCTAAACAATTTCCATTCCAAGTTAACATTTCGCTGAAAAATGTACCCAATCGAATGACCCACAAATTATTACCTGCTTTTTTGGGAAGAGATCTCCATCCAGTCTCGCCATGAGTACGAATGTAGTTAGTCAATGTCTTGTCTTCCTGTGCAGTCCAGGCACCTCTGTTGAAATCCTCTGGTTGAGAAGAGCCTGGCCTTCTCCCCATTATCGATAGTCTCACTTGTAAACTCGAGGAGAAACTGAGGGCTCGGTATGTAATTTTTCTAAGTGGGTTTAGACTTGAACACGTGTTGTGAAGAGGGAAGAGGTGAAGAATTTATATTCTCATTATTTGGGTGGGGGAAGTTGGAGAGTATAATAAAGAAGAGGCGTTGGCCAAAGTGTTAGCGGCCATTCTAAGCAGTGGAAGCTCAAGTTCAACTACCCTTCCTTCTCTTCACTAAAACATTGGGAAGATAGGAATTTTTGGTGACGAAAGAAAACAGATTGTCTATGGAAAGGTAGCTGCTCTTCTTTCGCACGCACTTAACTAAGAGTCTTTTTAATTCTCACCTGCACAATTAAAAAATGACCACATTTCCCTACTCTTCTACGTTATACGGCATGTCATATGCTGGTCCCTGCATTGTTTTTAGGACATTGCAGTCCGGGCCTCCTTGTCGTTTCCATTTTTCTTTACTTTGAATAGTATTTGTGATAATTAAATCTTGTTTGCTTCTGTCATCTGTATTCAAATGCTATTCGCTCTTCGGTCATATGAATAAATAAATCCCTGTTGACGACAGCTAGAAGCATTTTATAATTGTAGAAGTTCTTTATATATATATAAGAGTGGGATGATCATTTCTCTAGTTGTGTTGTAATTTTTTTTTAAAAATTATTATTTATCTTTTGAAAATATCATTAAATATATTTTTATATAAATAATTTTTGTTTATGTATAAGAGTTTATTTGAAATGTGATGTTTTCTTTGATGTAGTGTAAATAGATAAATAAAAAATTAGATTTCAATTTTTGCTAATCCTGACCTCGCCCCTTATGATGTTAGAGTCATGTACTTAGCAAGACTTGATTTCTGGTGGGCTCATTAAGAACCATTCAACTCCATAGTAGACAAAAGGCCTATTGACCAACTTCAAATTTAAGTTCTATAATATTTCAATATATCTATAATATATTTTACTAATGTGATTTTGCATCCACTCAAGAAGACTTCCTTACTAGATAATCTTAAGGAGCACAATGAGGAATGGAAGAAGATTAATCTCTTGTTTATTTAATTTTCTCATAAAATTTGAACTTATTTAATTTTACTTATTATTAAAAATTAATTGTATGTTATTTTTCATTAAATGTAGATTATGTCTAAACTACAAATATATTTTATAGATATGTATGAAATTTTAGGTAATATTTATTTTCTAATAATTAGTATTAAATTTTATATTTTTATAATTCATATAAAAGATGTTTCAAAATTTAAAACTTAAAATAAAAATAAGTATAATTCTTAATAATACAAGAGTTTGAAGTGTCAATTTGAAAAAGAAAAAATAATAAATATGAACGAATTAGTTCAATATTAAAAAAATAAAATAAAAATGAAACAATATAATAGAAAAAAATGAAGAACATAAATCATTAGTTATGGTGTTGATAATAAAACTTCAAGAAAAGGTTTCTATTTCCTTCTACAACCTAACCACAAATAAAAAGACTTAAGGCAATTGTATAATCCATATTACTAAGTTCTCTCTTTCTCATATAATAGATTTTCTTCAATAACCAAATATAAGAAAAATTCAATTTCTTTATTAAAGGCTTAAGAAAAAATTATTTATTGAATAGCTCATGATTTGAAAAGTGATAGTGATTTTATTTCAAGCATCTAGCTTCCTAACCCTCCACCATAGATAACATAAAATTTCCTAACCCTCCTTCATAGATAGCTAAAACTCTCACTTTACGTTGTGTGATAGAAGAGTGACTATTGCCTTAAAACCGTTGACTATAACGTTACAAAATTTTATTTATAGATTTATGTTTTTTATATGTCTAGAGAAGTACAGCCTAGTGGATGATTTTGTAGTGTGGACCAAACTAATCTATAGTAATTTGGAGACTCCTTTAATCTATGTGTTAAAAATCATGTTTTTTACTTATTTGAAATTCTTTTTAAGGAATATTACAAGTTTGTGTAATAAATTTGGTGTCTTCTCTTCATGATATCGTGGGCTTTGGTAAATTTGACTTTGCTAGTACAATATTCTTAAAAAAAAAAATTATATGATTGTTGTTTCTATTATATTTTATTAGTATTGGGAGATCTGAAGTTATTAGAAAATTTTCAGCAATTAATAAGTTTTTTAAGTCATAAGATAGATTGATGGATAAAATATAAGATTTTTATGGATGTTTTCCTTGAATCATTCAAGACTATTACATATGGTGTAACAATTTTTTCATTAAAGATCACTTCAATTGAGTACTAAGTTATCAAGAATTTCCTAAACAGACTTGATAGAGTTTTAAGTTATCAAGAATTTCCTAAGATATTCTCCTACTATACAATTATTACCAATACATTTTCGGATGTTTCTCCAAATTTAGCTATGATTTTCTATCAACAAGTCTAATAGATGAATAAAATAGGTATATAGTCATTAAAATTTCATAAAATTGGTTTTGTCTTGCATTCCATAGTCCCAAGGCAAAGATAATGTTCTTGGTTCACTTTCTAAAAATATATTGATTTTCCTTATCAACCAAAGAACATAAGAATCCTAGACTAGTCACCTAGAAATAGATAGTGTTCCTAAGTGCCCACTTAGAACATGAACATTATATGTTAAATACTTTTGATACTATCATTAAATCAAATATATCATAAATGGAAAATAAGATTACCAAACCAAATTGTGGACTCTTTAAGCCATTGGAAATGAAAGAAAATGAAAGAAAAAACAATGGATGGAAGCTCATAAATTAATTGAGGGTGACACAAAATGTATGATGTATCGTCTCCTTAGAGAAGGAACTAGAATCAATCTTCAGAACATTAATAAGACAAAATAAAAAAGATTTTGTAAAGAGGTTCATAATTCATGTAGATTTGTATTTCAACAATTTAATTTTTTTCCTTAAATCTTTGTTCCATCTTAAATGAATATGCAATATTAATTTCCTTTGATTTTCATACTTATTATTATAAATTAATAATTTAAATAATTTTAGGATGAATAATCATTAAAGATGTGAGAAAATATCGACACTTCAAAAACTATTATATATCTAGACAAACAAAATTTTGAGTTTACTAATAAGAAAATTTAAGTAATTAAATAATAAATCTATAAGTAGTATTTAAATATTTTAGAAATATTAAAATAATAAATAATTTAATTTTAAAATCATTTTTAAAAATAAAATAATTAAAATTTTAAGATTGTTTTGTTTATAAATATATTGAATAGTTTAGTTGTTTTATCGTCACATACATAAGTATAAATTTAATAAAAATATATAATTATCTATCATTTATTCGTGTGAGTAAATATGTTTGTTATTTCATTTTAAACTAATATAGATTAACATAATAATTATAATAATTAAAGTTAATTAGTATTTAAAAAATTATTATTATTATTTTAAATTTGTGTAACTTTTAAGATATTATAAATAGTTTGAAGTAATCTTATATGAAGATATTAAATTAAAATTTATAGGTGAATTTATAAATATAATATTTTTAATATTCTTTTATATATTTCTAGAAGTAGCTTGTAGATTATTCAAAATACCATATATATTTATTCTTAAAATAAATATATAACAATAAAATAAAATGTACACAACCTGCATGGTAGAGGAGATAGCTTGGGCCATGAGCTTGTTTCCCATAGGTCACGAGTTTGACTCCAAAGCTTAGATTTCACTTGATGCACCTAGCAAATGGATTTTCCCCAAGGGTTAGTCGTAGAGACAACTTGTGACAACAAAATAAAATAAAATGCACACACATAAACATATAAAAAAACTAATTTGACACATATAATTACAATTAAGGTAGAAATGGAATCTTTATAAATAAATATACGAATGATTATCATAAATTATTAATTAAGATGAATGTATAGAATGTGTACATCTAGATAAATAGAGATAACTATATATATATATATATATATATATATATATATATATATATATATATATATATATATATATATATATATATATATATATATATATATATATATATATAGATATATATATATATATATAATATTGCATGTAAACATGTATATTATAAAGTAAAATATGTTAAAAGTGTGTATAAATGGAACTAAATAAAATATAGCCAAATAAACTTTACACTATTATATCTACTTAGATTAAAAAATTATATAATAATTGACATGTAAATTTAATTAAAAATTAGTTATATTAGAATTTAAAAAAATATAAGTACACAAAAAAATTGATATACCGTCTATTATAACATTACTATGATTTTATTTTAATAATTACTAATTAAATAATTAAATTTTTTAATTAAAATATTAAACTATTTATCAATAGAAAATGATTTTTTTAAATTTTTAATTATCAATTACATATTTTTTTCCATTACAATCTTAATGTTATATTATTTTTTATGACAATGAATCATTAAAATATATATTTTTTCTTCATTATAAATAATCTATTATTTCATTGAGTTCATTCTGTGCAATGGTTAAATTGTATCATTGTTAATGGTGTCACTAAGGTAAAAATCTTTGCTAATATATTTTTAATTTTTAAATTATGATATAATACTTTTATTTATTTTAAAATTATTCTTTTCATTTTTATTTTTAAACTTGAAAAATTATATTAAGTAAAAATTTTATATGTTAAAATATATTTTTTATATTCTAAGTAATATTATTAAATTTTTTGATCAAATAAGAATAAAAGTTTTTAAAAATAGAAGTTTTAATAATATAAAAATTTATATGACAATTATGTATCATAAATAAATATATCTAAATAAGTAAGTTTAGCTAAATTTGGATGAAATCATATAGATGGAAGCTACCCTCCTAGATAGTGCTTACCAAATAAATAAATACTTATTCTTACAAACTTGCTCAAAACTTTATGTAACTACATTGATCCCCTATTTATAGATTGAATCTGAAAGATTGAATGATCTTAGAACTTGTTCAATAATTTTACACATTAATAAATTATTTTATTATATTTAAACAAAATTAAAATTATGCATACTAACTTATTTTATAATGTTGTTATATCTAACAATAAAACTAAAATTAACAATTATGTTATTTTCATATTTTTTACAGTTTTATTGTTAACTTGATATATTATTATATAAGTCTATTACACTTGTTTAATATATTTTGTGCTAAAAAGGTTGTTTGAATGAGAATCAAATGATGTGCTTCTTCAAAAATATTTAACTGTACAATATCATTAAAGGCTCTATAAGAAAATTGACTTATAACTCCTAAAAAATATAGTTGATATAAAGAAATATGATAACCTTTAATTATTTTAGTTATATTCAATTAATGTACTATATAGTATGATATTCAATATATTTGATTATTTGAAATCTACATTCATCACACATGAAATGATAAAAGATCAAATAAAGCATCTAATTATTTTAAAACTTTCCATTCTGATTTTTCTTCAGTCACTTTCTTCTATTTTAATTTCTATAATCACTCTACACTCTACACCTTCCATATGTATTGAACATCAAACCTAAATGATAAAGATGTACTAAAATGATGTTTCAAACTACAACATGATTAAAAAACATATAAGAAGAAAAGAAAACTTACTTCAACACCATAGACTTCTATATACGCTCTATACTCTACACTCTACACCTTCCATATGTATTGAACATCAAACCTAAATGATAAAGATGTACTAAAATGATGTTTCAAACTACAACATGATTAAAAAACATATCAGAAGAAAAGAAAACTTACTTCAACACCATAGACTTCTATATACGCTCTACACCTTTCATATGTATTGAGCATCAAACCTAAATGATAAAGATGTACTAAAATGATGTTTCAAACTACAACATGATTAAAAAACATATCAGAAGAAAAGAAAACTTACTTCAACACCATAGACTGCTCTAAAAACATCTTCACTAAGGATTGGCTAGGGGTGCACTACAATCTATAGTTCTCAGTTTATTAGGCAACACAACTGATGTTTCTCAAAGAGAACTTTCTCAATGAAATGTTGAATTCTCTTGTTTCGTTACCTTTTCTGATGATGTTCATAATGTTTGATTCGAAATATTGGCAATAAAAAAACTAATACGAACTAATCAAAAAGAAAACCTATGGTTTAAACTTTTACAATGGAAGAGTTTAAAGAACTAATACTAATAAATTGTAAATTACGAGTCACGCAAATAAACAATCAATCAGTGTGTTAACCGTAACACATCGACTATTTGCAGAGGACATGGGCTACTGATTTGCATGGACCTGGAGCTCCTTTTCCATTCATGATTTCCCTAAGATTACATGGGGTCCTCAAATCTTATCAAGTCAACACTAATGAAAGTTTTTAACATAAAGCCTGAAAAGCTAAGAATTGTTACAAGGAGAGATGGGCGCACTGAATAGAGTTTTTGACCTAAAGGATTTCATTAGCTCTGAGATGGGATTCATGGGTGCAATTGCTTAGAACTTTTCCTTCTTATTAAGATTTAGATAATCAATTGCAGAAAACAAATGATTGAACAATTAGGGTTCCAACATGACGTGACATAAATACCTGGGTTTTTTTAAATGTCTGTCCAAGTCCCCACAACTCATGATCTGCTTCGTTCCAAGCATCTCGTTCAATACTTCCAATTTCTAAGCATCTCAGCGTAAAGTAAAAGTAGGGTTTATTGGGCATCACATATAAGAGTCTGTTTACTGGACGTTTGTGCAGTCGGCATGCAATTGGTTTTACGTTGAATATTAGGAGGGGATGCAACTGTCCTTCTTCTTCTTCTTGCTCTGGCATGACTGGATGGATAATACGTAGCAGTTGAGAACTAATAGTCCAAATACTCTTCCTTACATAAATACTACTTTGACAGTTACCAAACATATAATAGGTAGATGAAGCTTGCATGCCAACTGCCATTCGTTGAAGTTGACTAAACACAAATAAATTAAACTTCTTGTTTTATTATTATCTTCTGCACTAGAAATAGACAAAATGCTATGGCAGGCTGAATATAAAATGGAAGATTAGGTGGTCCTTATACCTGGCCAGATTTGGGTCTTAATTATTTTAGTTTTCTTTTCTCGTTATGATTGAAGTTATTTATAAGAAACTAAGATATTATTCTACAGTTTTGTTGGGATGATTGACATTTTAATAGACTAGATAAAGAAAGACTGTATCTAGAAAGAAGCTTAGGGCCCGTTTGGTTGCACCCCATAACCGGGTTATGCCGCCTATAACCCGGTTATGGGGTGCAAATGCCTGTTTGGGAACCCTTTTACAAAATTGGAATGTGGATTTACGTGTCCTCATTTTGCCGAAAATGTGGATTTCGGTATTCCACCTTAGGAGGTGGAATGACTTTGGACTCCACGGTTATGTGCTAAAATTAATCCAATTTAATGTGGTGGTTGGGTCCGGGCAACTCCACGTTTTTGGAGTTAAACCCCATTTTAATCTTCGTCGGGTCCGCGGTTTTGCCCCTTGACATATCCACGTTTCTGCAACAGCGATTTCTGCTGCATGTTGGAGGGTTTGACGCTCGAGCTTGCATTGTGTTTTGCATGCCGGTTTCTGGGTATTGCACGTGAAGGTCAGCAAGTAATCTCTATGTTTCTGTAGATTTTGCTTTCCCTTCAGCTCCCTGGCGTATTTTTGGTTATGTGAATTTATTTTTTAAATAAATTTAGGTATAACTTACAGACGCTGTCTTGATATACTCACAAAATTATTTATACAAATCTGTTTATACTCCCATTCATATCTCTGGCATAGTTTTATCTTAGGCGATTTTATTTCTTTTGAATAAATTTAATTTATCTTAGGCAATTTTATTTCTTTTAAATAAATCTTAGTACAATTCGAAAGAAGCCTGTTCAATGCCTTATGTTTCCGTGTCCCTGGCATATCCATACCCTTCAATTTGGTGTGCTATGAGGAACAAATTTCGTTACCCATTTTCGTGTGCTATGAGGAACAAATTTCTTTTCAGGTGATTTAATAGGGGTGTTCATGATTTCTGGGGTTGAGTCCTCTATCTCAAAAAAGTTGATGTTTGATTGATCTTCATTTTCAATCTGATGATCAATATTATGATCATCTTCCTTGCCCAGGTCCATAGTTATCAATTCTACATTACCCATTTTGTCTTGCTTTTGGGATCTAGTCCTGGGCTAAGTTATTTGAGGTGCAAGAGAAAAATATGTAGGTTCAACCTTGTGCTTGTAGTGAACAAATTTCTTACTTTGATGTTCTTTACTGAAGTTTTCCAGCCAATGATGACATTCTTGCTTCATCATTTAATGGGATCATTGTCCATAATATTATAGAATTGTTACTCTCAAATGCATTCTGCATTCAGATAGCAGGTTGATATTTTCCCTATTGAGAGATGGCTTGCATTGTGTTTTGCATGCCAGTTTCTGGGTATTGCACATGAAGGTTAGCAAGTAATCAACATATCGATTTAATTAGTAAGAATGGAGAAGAAATTGGTGGAAAAATGGAGAGATAAGCACTAGAGGAGACCATCACCATTGTATGCCGGAGGAATACACTTGTAGGTGAAAACTCCTGCAAATGTGAGCAGTTTCACTTATAGAATCACTCAAAGGTACTTGCAAATAGTTTAAGCCTCTTGCGCTTGATGAACAAGGCATGAAAGATGTTACCAAATGTAGTTTCAATCTCCAAAACTTCACTTGCAAATTGGCCCTTCAATTGGTTTCTTTGAAGCAATCACAGCTATCTTGATTCTCGTGGAATGGATTAAATGATAATTCTTAACTTTAAATTTTATTTAGATTCTAATTGAATTAAAATTATGTGGGATTTTATTCAAATGAGGACATCCCTTCATTCAGAAATGATGGGCGCTGTGAGATGTCCTCATTTTCACAGGGATAGTCACAAATGAGGACAGCCACTGTATAGAAAACATGATAATGTATAGTCACTATAAGGACAGTCACAAATAAGGCCATCTTACAGTGACTATACATTATCATGTTGTCTTTACAATGACTGTCCTTATTTGTGATTGTCCTTGTCACAAATGAGGACATCTCACAGTGACTGCCCCTTGTGTAATTGTCACTTGAATGTATTGCCTATTATCAAGAAGAAAAGCATTTGCATGGTTCAATACCAGTACATTCAAGTAGCAATTACACAAAGGACAGTCACTGTGAGATGTCCTCATTTAGTGCGTCTGATTACATTATGTCCTCTCTAACATAGTATTGGATGATCGTACATTACTATCTATTCCTTCCTAGGGACATAGATTAACTTGACACAAAATATGCATTGTCTTTTCTATTCCTTCCTAGGGACATAGATTAACTTGACACAAAATATGATCGTACATTACTATCTATTCCTTCCTTGTCTTTTCTCTATATAACAAAGTACAAATCATTGCATAGGAGAACCTCATCTATAACTTCAATATGCTCTTAAAGCCTTATTTCCTTGATTAGGATATATCAAACTACTTTATGCTATTCTATGTTTTGCTTGATAGGAAAATCATGAAGTCTTACATATAAGACGATTTTCCTTAATAAACTCTCAATGCTACAATCTTTATCCACCACATCTAGCACATCGGTATGTATGTATACATGTATGTATGTATGTATGCATGTATGTATACATGTATGTATATATGTATGTCTGTATGTATATATGTATGATAGCAATTTAGATTAGATTAGATGATCATGCACTGTGCTTGCATCTACATAGCTAGTCCTTGTTGTATCTATATAGGTATGTACTCTTGCATTGTTCTTTATGGGCTTATGATCCTAACCAGTTGGTAGTCCTTGATGTATTCCATTTACTATTGCTTGCTCCCATACTTCATTTCTTGATATACAATCATGTCTGACAACGTTTATGTTGTCCACGTTTCAGGCCACTGATGGATCCTGACGGCAGTATACTAGTGTATGCACAAATACTTAGGAAGACCACATACACCCGGATTATCTCTTGTCTCTATGCCTTAGTTGTTGTGCTCAAACTACTGCAAGCTGAAGAAGGTAGCAACAGAAGGAAAAGAATCCGGAAAGGCAATTCATTTTATAGAGAGATTGTTCACTCTACTGAAGTTGATTGTCATGATCAGATTTGGATGAGTCAGGCTGCCTTCTCTAAACTAGCTATGATATTAAGGCAGAGAGGAACATTGAAGGATAGCAGACACTTGACAATAGATGAACAACTAGTGATGTTCCTCCACACTCTTGGGCACAATCTTCGGAACCGCAAGATTGCCCATAACTTTGGGCACTCCGGAGAGACAGTCAGTAGGTACTTTCACAAGGTATTGATGAGCATCTTAGCACTTCATGGAGATTACTTCAAACCACCTGGACCGGGCACTCCTCCTGAAATTACTGGGAACCCCCGTATGGTTCTGTACTTCAAGGTGCATTGTTTGGTCTTTTGATTATGTTGTTTGGTATAGTGTTCCCCACCATATCAGAGGCTGATTTTGCATTTTCCCATACACCATATTTGATAGGACTGTGTTGGAGCTATAGATGGAACACACATCCCAGTCATTGTCGAGATTGAGAAGCAAAGTAAATATCGTGATAGAAAAGGGAACCAGTCGCAAAATGTGCTCGCTGCAGTTTCCTTTAACTGCATGTTCCAGTACGTTCTTGCCGGCTGGGAAGGGTCTGCTGCTGATAGTCGTGTTCTAGGTTCAGCTCTGACTAGAGCAGAACCACTTGAGGTCCCCCCCGGTAAGCCAAATCATAGTTTAATGTACTAAAGGGCACACTATGTATTCAGTCCTAACACTCTGCTAACTCTCTGCAGGAAAATATTATCTAGTGGACGCGGGATATCCAAATGCCCCTGGATTTCTTGCTCCTTACTGATCTACACGGTACCACTTGAAGGAATTTTCAAGAGAAAACCCAATACAAAATGCCAGGGAGTTGTTCAACAACCGACACGCCTCTCTCAGAAATGTAGTAGAACGCACCTTCGGTATTGTGAAGCAGCATTTTCCAATCCTGAGACATGCAACAACTTATGATATCATGACACAATCCTATATTGTTTTGGCGTGTTGCATACTTCACAATTACATCACGGAAGTGGATGGCATACTTGAGGTGGAAGTGGAAGAGGAGGATGATCGTGATTGTGGTGGGGTCGATGTGCCAATGTTACAGACATATGGCTTCTCTCAGCAGGATAGACATGAGTGGTCACAATTCCGGGATGACCTGGCGAGTAGGATGTGGGAAGACTATAGACATAGAGAATAGTTGTACTTTCTTGTTGGTTAATGACTATGCAGTATAGTGGTTTCCTTTGATATTTGATGTATGGTTGTATGGTTTCCTTTTGATGACATATGCAGAGATATTGATGTATGGTTGTATGTTTTCCTTTTGATGGATACTTGATTCTGACAATGCCTTGTATACATGATTCTGATTTTCCTTTGGATGTATGGTTGTATGTTTTCCTTTTGATGTATGGTTGTATGGTTTCCTTATACTATGCCTTGTATACATGATTCTGATTTTCCTTTGGATGTATGGTTTTATGGTTTCCTTTTGATGCATGTTGTTTGGTTTCCTTATGCTATGCCTTGTATACATGATGCCTTGTATGTATTTATCTCCTGACATTGATAGCCATGTGCAGACTACTACATGGCAATGACCGAGCTACTCATGAGCATTGATGGCAGTGCTCAAGACCCGATTTTGTTGGAAGAGCCTTTGTCCAGTAAGAAAATGATCTGGACCAAACGTATGGAAAGGGTTTTCCTCGATTTCCTCATTGACCAAGTCCACCTTGGCAGAAAATGCGAAGGTGGCTTCAAAAAAGAAGCGTGGGCTACCATTGAAAGGCAGTTCAATGCGGAGTTGACTATGAACCTAAGCAAAGACCAATTCAAGAACAAGCTGAAAACTTGGAAGCAAGGATTAAAGCTTGTGAGAGACTTGAGGAGCAAAAGTGGCTTCGGTTGGAACGAAGTAACGCAGATTGTGGAGGCAATGGATTCGGTCTGGGACAAACTTTTCGAGGTAAATTTGTCTTTTCATGACTTTTATATCTGCTCTCTTAACTATGCAAATCTAGTTTTTGTTGTGCATGTTGTTCTGATAGTCCAATGCACATTTTTTGGTGTTTGTGTAGTCTCGAGAGTATAGATCAGCTAGGATGTTCAAAAGAACATCTTTCCCATACTACAATGACCTTGCCATAATTGTTGGCAATGACATCGCTGATGGGATTGCCACAACAATTGCTGGCGAGACCGAGGAAGGGCACTATAACCGCCCTGCACAGTTAGATGATGATGATGATGATGCTAGTGCTGATGTTGATGGGCCCGAGTGTGGCACATCTTTTGAGACTCAGCCTGATCTGGATGATGAGACTGCAACTCCCCGATCATGTCTGAGCATGGGATCATCGCAGAGGAGGGTAAGGAAGAGAAAGGCAAGTTTGGCATCTTCCTTGGATATGATTTGTGAGACAATGCAGACCTTAACAAAGAGCCTTAAAGTGCCTCAGGTTGTCAAAGTCGACCATTCTCAGGAACAGGTCGTGTTAGGTGGAGCATGGAAAACTTTGAAAGCCATGCCTCAGGTGAGCAGCAGTGATGCGATCACATTCTACCAGACCTTGATGAACAAGCCAGCCATCCTCAATGGGTTTGTGTCCATGGAAACCGATGAGGACCGGTTGATGTTGATAGATAGAATTTTTCGATGCGCAGATGCATGAGGGTGGGATCTGTTAAAATACTATTGCTATATTTCTATTTTGGTGTTTCATTGGGACTTTGTTACTGTGGCTATATTTGCTATGTTGAAATACTGTGACTTTGTGACTGTTAAAACATTGTTGCTATGTTGTTATATTTCTATTTCTATACAGTTCAATTATTATCATGCACAGTTAGATTATTACAACTTCACTTTTCCTATCTTTGTAAGCCCTCAACTCATCGTTGCCACTCAATTCAACTCTATGTTACATTCTGTAACTACTACTCCTCCATTCACAGTAGCTATGGCACCATCATCGGGATGCAGTTCTCAATGACATATGGAGTCACACTATTTGCCATGCCATCATAGATCACCTTAAGTTTTAATGTGCAGGCCTCAACATATAATTAATAGGACTATTTTGCCCCTTTATTGGAGCTACATATATTATATATTGCTATCTAGGTGTCATCACAGTTAACTGCATAGTGAACTGGCTACTTGTTTATAAACTATCTGTGCTGATGTCAATGGTATATATGTCAATAACCTGTGTCCATAATATGAAATTATATTTGTGGTTGGCTTGTAACTGCCGATCTAATTTGTATATACTATAGACAACAGAGAATCGAAGATAAGCTTAAAGTAAGAGCTTTTTATGTCAGGGGTTTGTGAGCAATGTCAATATCTCTGGACTCTGACCAGGACTGAAATATGCTTTTTTTTGCATGTCCATTTAAGAATGCATATTCTGTGATTCTCTCTTATAATGCATGCTTGCACGAATACAGGATTATGAAAGGGAAAATCTATGACAACTCAAGTTCAATAAATTGAGAATACATATCACATGAAATCTCTTGAATTAAAATAATTTAGATATCACCCTGATTGAAGACAAGGCAGTACGTATTGCTCATCTTGGATATTAATGTTGAACTTAGGCATTCATGTCCGAGTCTGCATGAGTCCTCAATTTATCTAATTCTTGTTAGACATTTATGGAAAATGTGCATTAGTGCAGATGGCACAGGAGTTGTTAGCCAATTTGATGTGGTCTCATGGAATACAATGATTGTAGGACTAGAACACACAAAATGTTTTTGTTGACAAAGCTTTGGAGCTTCTTAAACAAATTCAGTTGGCTTATTTGAAGCCAAACTCAATAACATTAACCAGCATTTTCCCAGCTTGGCCAAATTTGGAATGGTCAAAGATGTGATGTCATCAATTCCTACTTATCAATACTTTCATTTGAAGACAAATATTTTGATTTGTACATATCTCACCTGGCATTTTCTCTAGGTTCACTTTGTTCGGGCTTCTTGCAACTCCATCTTTGGCATTTTGCCTCCAGATTCCTAGACATGTTTGTTATTATTTATTTCTTGTATTTGAGGGCATCTCATTTGTTTTTGCTTTTCATGGTGGTTTTGTTTTCTAGTGTCTTGTGCTTTTGTGAAGGTATAATAGCTAAAAAGAGTTATGGCTCATTTAATTTTGTAGTTGCTAAAGATTGTATAATTCAAGTGGCATAACTTCAGGTCCTTAACTCTAACACCTATTGCTGTCAATATGGCTAGTTCTAGAATTCTCTAGTATCCTCTAGTTCAGGTACTAATCTCAACCAAATTTGTATACTTGGTCAATCTAGAAACTGACAAATTGCAATTTGGTGTATGTTTCATAATCCAATTGGATACCTGCAAAGCCCTTCAAATTGAAATCTGTTCAATAATTGCATGGAATAGAGATTCATATCATGACTATATTTATTTTTGGTCCACCACACATGTTCCAGTCCATATTGAAGATCATACTCACCAAATCTCACTGATGTTTGGAATAAATCAATCATCCCTATTTCATATTGTCAATTATATACCAATAATCAACAACTTCAACCATTTTCTTTCCCTATTTTTATAGTAAAAACAGTGCCACAAGGTAGTTGATGACATGCTATAGCCATATTTAGGAAGTGAAAATAGGGATGAGTTAGAGAGGCTATCGTAATCTTCAACTGTCAAAATGTTACCATAAATATTGAGCATTGTAACTTGCTTATATCTCTATTAATCCAACCATAAACCATATAAAACATGGAGGAGGCCTGGCCGACACATTTCTGGCATGCCTTTGATGTGGAATCTCTCAAAATGTAGATAGTGAACAGGAGGTCTCTATAGCATTTTAAACCTTTAGGCTTTGTGGAGTGAGCAGAAGGAAAAAGAAATCGTTGTTGCTGGATACAGTGCTTAAATAGACCAACAGCTAGAATTGGTTATCCTCCTTTTTCTTTTCCATCAGCATTTCATATTATGAATGTCTATCATCATTCACAAAGATTTCTACAAAACAATGGGACGTGTTTTTGAAGCAATGCAGACAAGCATTTATTTTTGTTCATCACTAAATGTAGTTGAGACTTTTGTGATGGGTTTCAAGACTATATTTAGTTTGAGCTGAATATGAATGCTGAATATGATACTAAATATTTAGTATCATATTCAGTATCATAAGCAGAGTCATATTAAGTATCATATTCAGTATCATAAGCTGAATATGATACTGTTGTTCATGAATATGATTTCTAAATATGATAGTGTTGTCCATGATCATGATTGCTGAATATGATACTAAATATGTTACTGCTGTTCATGAATATGATTGCTGAATATGATACCGAATATGATACTACTATTCATGAATATGATTGTTGAATATGCTACTGAATATTCAGTATCATATCCAATATCATAAGTAGTATCATATTCAGTATCATAAGCTGAATATGATACTGCTTATGATACTGAATATTCAGTATCATAAGCAGTATCATATTCAGTATCACAAGCAATATCATATTTAGTATCATATTAAGTATCATAAGTTGAATATGATACTGAATATGATATTGCTGTTCATCTCCATTATTAAGATGACAGGAATATGAAGATGATAACCCGATTATGACCTTACAAAATATAGTTTTATGAGAAATGGAAGCATTGGATATTTATGTTGGAGCCACTAGTAAGTACCTGCCGGTATTTTTATTGTGTTAATTCCTTGGATCCATGCCAAGATTATTTTGTGTTGCTAGTGGTTATGTTGGCTTTCACAGAGTGTGTTTGTCATTTTATACTTCATTTTATATAGTGCTCGTTTTCCTCTCCATTATTTTGTGTTGGTAGTGATTATGTTGGCTTTCATAGAGTGTGCTTGTCATTTTATACTTCATTTTATATAGTGCTCATTTTCCTCTCCATTATTTTGTGTTGCTAGTGATTATGTTGGCTTTCACAGAGTGTGCTTGTCAATTTATACTTAATTTTATACAGTGTTTATCTTTCTCTCCATTTTTTTATTCTTCTCTCCAGTTTTAGGAAACCTTGTTTCTCTCGTCTTTTGAATTTCGACTGCTTTTAGACATATTAGCTTGCATTTTTTTTTAAGTGGAATACACGAAGGAGTACCACATGATGAATGCTTCATTTAATGTATTGTTAAGATGTAGTCTCTTAACTATCCATTTCTAGTTCTTCAGACATGATTTTATAGATGTGTTTTGGTAGACGATTGTATTGTTCATGATTTTGTATGTATTAACCATCTTGTTATTATTGTCACATTACGAAATTAAGTTAAATTATTCTACTTTGTTTAATGCTCTATATCATCTTCAATTTTTTTTCATTTTTTATTCATTTTAAAAAACCATGTGATAGGTACAGAAATAGAAATGGATAGTTTTGAGACTACACATGATAAAGTGAGACTACACATATGCTGACATTAAATATGTTTGAAATAGCTTCTGGATTTGATTTTTTAGATATTTTACAGTCACACTCTGTGATCCTTCGTGGGGATGGAAGAGATAAAAATAAGTGAAAGAAAAGTCCATTTTGATCTATTGCAATCATTTTGGTCTCAAACTATCTCTTGCAATCCCGATGATGAATCACAGAGTGTGATCCAAAACTATCTACACAATCGAACCAAGAAGGTATTTCAAATATCGATGCAAAAAATATCCACATATGTTGATAAAAAAATGAGCTATCTGATGATTGTTTACTGTACATGTTTGTAAACAGTCAAAATTTTTGATGGTACTCCTTGGTGTATTCCATTTAAAAATGAACAGGTTTTAGTTTTTGTATCATGTTTACTTTGGAGATGCAGGATTGATCATCGAATGTGGGGCATAAGGGCGCAAACGGTGGATCTACTTGTGCTTTTTTATTTAACGATGTGTTTTCACACCACCACCCAGTTCATGGATATTGTTATATATGATGCTATAGTTGTGTCATTATATTTTTTGCATAACTTTATTAATTTGTACCCATATAATATATTCATGTTGTTATAGCGAACAAAATTAATATGAATGAACAATTTTTTGCTTGATACAGTGCTGATGGCTACGAGGAATGCTCCTATGTGTGACTGCAGTGATGGATTGCGTAGTGTGTTGAGGAAGTCACAGACAGAGGAGAATCCAGGCCGTAAATTTTGGGGATGTAAAAACTTCTATAAGGTTGTTAAATGCACAATATTTAAATATTTACAAATAATAAATATTAGTCATTATAGCGAGACTAACTTATTTGTATTGTAGGATGGAGCTGGATGCGGTTACTTCCGATGGTTCAATGACACCCCGTCATTGTCTACATCATCAGTACATTGTACACACAGACCTGTTGTAGATGACGAGTGCAAGAATTGTAAAAGACTAGAGAAAACTATGGAAAAAGCGGAGGCTACATCCAAAGCCAAAATCTTGTTTTTACGACGTCTTCTTTGTGCAACAATCATTCTATTTAGTTTGATCATCTTACTACTTAGTTTGATAATTTTTTGGAGATAGATATATATGTGGACTAGATAACTTATTTATATTTTGATGTGATATGAGCAATGTGTTAGTAATTTGGAATCTTTGAAATGAAATAAATGTGAATAAAAAATAAATATGTTTAATATGATAATTAAAGATGATATTTATAATGATTGATTTATATTTGATGTATTTTAATAATTTATTCTGTGATTAATTCAAAGGAGTAAGCCATTTAAGGGTAAATACATTTTTTGTCACAATATTCGCTAATACTCTGAATATTCTTCCCCTTTCCCTTTGATATTGACTTTCCTCTTACCTCTACTTGAATTCACATTCTTCTCATATGCGCCATTATCATTTTCTTGATTAACCACACCCAACTTGCTTCCTTCCACTATGTTGATTCATGTCCACATGACACCATTTCCACTAACATGAGGTCGAGCTTTAGACTTGTGATATTTTCTCCTAAAATCCTAATTCCCTTCCACATGTGACACCACTAGGATATGGTACCACCCCTAATGCTAATAGGTTTGCCAACAAAAAAACTTCACACCACACTAGCATTGTTCCTTCTCTTCACATACTTCTGACTCTCTACAAGAATACTATCCCTTCTCATGTTAAAAGTTGCAACGACTAGCTCTATAGGTCTTCCACAATCACTATTGGGAGTAGTTTGAAAAGACAAACAAGGCATATGAGGTAAAATAAAAGGTCCTCATTATCCTATACCACTTGTGTGTGTCATACCAAGTCTTGCTAGGAAAGTAATGAGGTTGCAAGTTCTTGAAAGAAATTATTGGAGTGGGTATGATGCACGACCCTTTCATAGTAAAATTCTCTAGATTTATAATGTGGCATTTATAATTTTTACCTTGCCACAACCTTTTACCTTTCCTACAAGTTTTTATATATTTTTCACAAACATTACTATACTTTGGCCACATAAGGGCTTGAAGCTCCATAATCCTAAATCCCAAAAATACCTTGTGGGTTTCAAAGTTTATTTTCTCCATACATTTATCCTATTATATGTCTTCCTTAGTAATATTATAATGTTTGAACATTACAAAGTACACCAACCCCACCTGTGAAGACTACCAAGAGCATTGGTTGACGTTGGACATTGTATTGGTTCTCAAATCAATAGATTGGAAAGCACTAAAAGTATGCCAAGCTTTATCTTATAACTCTCCAATTGATTTAGCCAACTGATAGAATTTTTTATATTACCGAGCAATGCAATCTTGTTACTTTCATTGTATTGATTTCTTATGATGGATTAAATACACAAATTCAAGTTCAATTAACTTAAAAATTTCAAATTGAAATAAATATAATAAATTAACAAAATATAATAAATATAATTAAATATAATAATAAATAATAAATATAATTATTTATAAATAAATATAATTAACATAGGTAAATAAAATATAATAAATATATCAAAACTGACTAATCATAAATTAATTTAAAAAAATAAAAAATAAAAAATCGGTGTCATATTCCAATTCTAATTTGAAATGAACAACCAAACGAAGAAGATGGAGACCCAAACTCAAATTCTAATTCAAAGTGCAGAACCAAACAGAGAATATGGAGACCTGCATTCTAATCCCAATTCGAAAATGTTCAACCAAACAGAGAATGAGAATTTCATAAATTCGAATTCCTATTTTCAATTTGACAACCAAACGGAGAATGTGGATTTACAAATCCATCTTCCAGGGCAACCAAACAGTCCCAAAAAAGCATAACCGGGGTTTGTATAACTAGGGTATAGATAACCATGATTTGCATTATTTTTCAATTCCCCAACCAAACGGGCCCTTACTGTTTATAAAATAGTATTAAAGCGTGAATTTGGACTTGTATTCCCATTCTATTAACATATAGTAGCCCGTGACAGACAAAATTTGCGTTTACTAACCCATTTTATTGAATATTAGAACACGTTTGGACATTTTCTAATGATATTTCTTTTTATGTGGGAGAATACTTATAAACCTAGTATATATTAATTGTGGCCGTCTAAAATCTAGTGACAAGAAGAAATTACAATTTATAATAGTTTTGATTAGTTAAGCACGAGAATTGCCTAGACCTAATATAATCTATTACCTAATAGGTATTATGCTATTTTAAATTAAATTTAGGTAAATATTTAATTAATAATGAACTATAGTTTTAAATAAAAAATAAATTAATATTATAATGATTAAACAAAAATAAAATTATCTTACATAGATGTTTATATTTAATAAATAATTATATGTAATAAAAAAGTTATTGTAGATATTTTTTGATAAACAAGATGTTGTCATTGGTATAATTTTCTTTAATTTTCTTTAATTAATTTTCTTTAAATAGAAAAAATATGAGATATAACAATGTACTATCAGGATGATGTCCTGGTCCCTGGGAAGATTAAGGAAAAGAAGGGTAAAAGATCCCTCCTGGCCGACAATAACACTCCCAATAAGAAAAAGAAAGATAACCCTACTGGTGAGATGGTCGAAGCAACCAAATTCCTCATGGAAGAGGCTGGCATGGACACTGACGAAGACACTGGTGTGCATGAGGGAGATAATAACAATGACATGGCTGAAGCTGCTAAATTCCTCTCTGAGGAGGCGGGTATGAAAATTGAGGAAGACACAGAGGTACAAGAAGAGGATCAAAACCTCAGCAACTACCATGATGAGGAGGACTAAGTCCCTCAAGATATTGCTTCTGAGCCTTCCTCAGATACTGAGAGTGACAAAGCCAACAGTGCCAAAACTTGGGATTTGAAGACTGAAGGCCTGGGTGATAACTATGTTCTTGAGGAGGCTACTGACATGGAGAAAAATGATATGAGCGCTAGCCCCTAGGCTGTGGCTGGCTTTGATCCTCCTATTTCTTTCCCCATGGCTCACATTGAGGAGTGTTCCAACCCTATTATCCACACTTCCCCTATTCTTTTGGATTATGAAGACTCGTCCTCTAAGGAGGAAATGATTTCTAGGGCTATCTCTGAGAAGGCCGAAGAGAAAAAAGAAGAGGGCACCGATAAGAAAGACCCGGAGAAGAAAATTGGGAGAAGCCAGGAGGATAATACCGAGAAGGGTAAAGGTAATTTTGGGTTCATGCGAGTTCTCAAAGAGTGGGTTGGTATGGACATGCAAATGAACTCTTGGCTATATGACAAAATCCAAGATGTCAGTATCAAGTACTCAGAGCTGGAGGACAGAGTGAACAAAATCGCCCTGCTGCTTGCCAAGCCTATGAACACTGCCACTACTGATGCTAAGATGTTTGCTGGTTTTGATGTCCAAGGCTTGATGGAGAAGCTTGAACAAAAAATAAATTCTATTATCAACTTCCGCATGCAGACTACCTCCAACCATATCCTGAGCATTGAAGAAACCCTCAGTAGAATAATAAAGCGAAACTTTGAGGGCATGAAGGTAACCACTAACAACCTAAGGGCCCTTCTCTCTGTGCTAGAAGGGAATAATGGTCCCATTTTTATTGAACATGTTTAGATACTAAAGGCTCTACCCCAATTGGCCCTGGCTCTCGTACTAGAGTGAGTACGAAGAAAAAGAAAGAAGAAAATTCAAAGGAAATCATGTCTCTCCAGGCATCCATCCAGCAATTTGATTTGTTGAAGGAAGACATAGTGAAGTTTATGAAAAAAATATCTTAACCGTGTTGGTTGATCTTTGCCCTAATTTTTTGGTTTGTCGGTCTTGTTTTGTTGGTTTCTAGTCCTGGGGGGGTTTCTATTGTTCTATGTTGTGTCCCCCAACTGTCTCTTTTTGCTTTGTACCGATTCTTCCTATCTTTCTTTCTAATGTAAAGGGTTATTGTTCCCTTCAAAAACTATTTTATCCTTAATCGAAAATAATATACTATCAAAACTCCTTGTCAAGGTGTCGACTACTTTGGTTGAAGGTAGGAAATTTTACAAAGAGAGGAAATATGTCAATGAAGCAGTGGAGATCTTCTTTGAACCATGTGAAAGAGAGAATGTGAGGAAGAATTCAAATGGGGATTTGGACAGAACATCTCTTAAGAAACTATGGGATGATGTAGCCAAGGTAATAATGTGATATCTTACTTTGGATGGCAAATTTACCAATATATTTAGCTATCACTTTGTTATCCTTAATCATTTTAGGCATAATAAGTGTATATCTTTTCCTTTCTATTTGTTGTTTTTTCTTGACCACTATATGCATGCACATGCTAAGAATCCCTTGTCCCTTTCTCTCCAGGAGGTTTTGATCATTTTAATTATGGAGCATGATAGGGATTTTCATATTGAAAGAAACCCTCCCCCCAAAATTGGTATTAATTTTAAAAAGAATTTGAGGGTGCACTATGAGGATACCTCCTCTAATCAAGAGGAATTTGATTAAGATAATGTGGAGGCCTTTCATATTTACAAGAAGTGGCCCTCAGATAGCCCCATGTTTGCAAAAATTCCATCATCTCTAATGATGATGATTCTCATTGTGCCCCATCAGTTGACATTGTCCCTGATTCTATGGACCCTAGCATTTATGTGAAAGGTAAAGGTAAAGATAAGTTGTTTTCTTCAGGGAAAAAAAAATTGTAAACCCTCTAGGTCTCTATCACCCAAGGAAAGGAAAAATTCTTCCAGGCTTAAAAAGAAGTCCCACTCTGAGTTGAACCCTAGCCCTCTTTCCTCTCCTTAGACTTTGAATGATGAAATAGATGTGGTTATCCATGTGGATATCCCAATTGAAATAGAGAATTCCACCCCCACGGAGAAGGGCTTGTCAGTGCTGGAGAACCCTAGTGTTAACAAAGATGTCAAAAACATGATGGATATCTAGGGTTCTGTATTTTCTTGGATTGTGGCTGAGATAAATGCCCTAAAAGAAAGACCCACTCCCTCAAATAAAAGACTTGAAAAAATTATGGAAAGCACTCAAGATTTTGCCAAGGGTATAAATGATTTGAATGAAGATCATGAATAGTGCATTAAAAATCTTAAGGACTTTGTGTTGGGAATACAGGACGAATTGAGATTGTTATAGCATTCAGTAAAAGTGCTATGGATAACACCAAAGAGGGTTTGAAAAAATTAAATGAACATATTGAATTGATATGAGAGGCCTAGATTCTAAATTTTGTACCCATAGGATCTATATCAACAAGGACTACAAGCCAGTAATACAACGGCAAAGAAGAGTCTACCTTGCTCTACGAGAAATTGTGTAGATGAAATTGTAGAAACTATTGAATGATGGGTTTATATATCCCATATCTGGAAGTCATTGGGTGTCCCCTCAAGTTATAGTACCAAAGAAAGGAGGGAAGTGGAGAGTATGTATTGATTATAGGGAACTTAATGCTGCAACCAAGAAAGATCACTTCTGATTTCCATTCATTAATCAATTTTTGGATAACCTAGCAAGAAATAAATACTTTTCCTTTTTAGATGGTTTCACTGGTTACAACCAAATAAAGATAGCCCCTAAAGATTAGGATAAGACAACTTTTACTTGCACATGGGGAACATTCTCTTATTCAGTCCTTCATTTTGGGTTGTGCAATGCTCTTGCAACATTTCAAAGAGTTGTTATTAGTATTTTCTCAAATATGTCCTTGGAATGCATGGAAATCTACATGGATGATTTCATTGCCTATGGTTCCACATTTAAGGAAGCTCAAGAAAATTTGGAAAAGGTCCTACAAATATGTCAAGATCATAATATTTCCCTCAATAGTGAGAAGTATTACATGAAGATGAAAAAGGGGGTTGTACTAGGCCATTACATATCTACCGTAGGAATCCAGGTGGATCCCTCCATGATAGAAGTTATCTCTAGCCTTTTTTTAACTGAAAAACAAAAAGATGTTAGGAGTTTCTTAGGAAATACAAGGTACTATAGGATATTCATAAAGGATTTCAACTAGATTGTGTTTCCCCTATACCAGTTTCTCAAAAAGGAGGTTGAATTTGAGTGGACAGAAGACTGTGGTAAGGCATTTGAAAGTCTTAAATCAGCACTTACGTAGACCCCTATCCTAAGAGGTCCTAATTGGGGCTTGCCTTTTCATATCCACACAAATGTCTCAGATTATGCAGTAGGAGAAGTTTTAGGTCAAAAAGAAGGATATGTAGAACATGTTATCTACTATATTAGCAAGAACCTACAAGGGGAATAATTTAATTATACTGTAATTTAGAGAAGGAGATGTTAGCATTTATCTATGCACTAAATAAGTTTAGATATTATAACACTGGGTAAGAGATATTCTTTCACACTGATCATGCAGCCATAAAATATATCATGAATAAGCCTTCCATCATAGGAAGGTTGGCTAGGTGGTTACTCCTGATACAATAGTTTGATATAACAATAATAGACAAACCTAGTAAGGTCAATGTTGTAGAATATTTCTTGTCCATACTTCAAGTACAATGTGATCCTCAAGAAATTGAAGAAAATTTCCATGATGAGAATCTATTCTTAATATCATCTCACATTCCCTAGTATAATGATATACAAAACTACCTTGTTGTAGGTAAGACCCCTCCTCACTTCTCACCCAATGAAAAGAGGTTGTTAGTTGAAAAGAGTTTTAATTTTACTTGGCAAGACAATTGTATTTTCTATACTCGGCCAGATCAAATTATGAGGAGATGCATTAAAGAGGATGAGACATATGATATACTCCATACATTTCATGATGAACCATGTGGAGGATATTTTGTGGCCAAAATGAAAACTATGAAAATTTTCAAGATTGGATATTACTGGCTAACTCTCCACAAGGATGCAACAAAGTATACCAAAAAGTGTGATCAGTGCCAGCAGATGGGAAAACCAACTAAGTCAAATGAAATGCCCCTATTTATACAAGTAGTGGTAACACCATTTAACAAATGGGGTGTTGATTTTGTAGGACCCATTGTGCCTTCATTCGATGGGAAGTCATGTATCTTGGTTTTCACAGACTAAGTCACTAAATGGGTTGAGGCTAGACCTATGAAACATGTAGGAGATAACAAAGTTGATGAATTTATGTATGAAGAAATCTTTACCAAGTATGGAGTTCCTAAGGAGATAGTCACTGAGAAAGGAGCTCAGTTTACTTTCAATATGATTATAGCTCTAGTAAATAAATATAATATAAGGCATAGAAAATATTCACCTTATCATCCATAGGATAATGGTTAGGCATAAATTACTAATAGGGAGATAGAAAACATATTGACAAAGACCATCGATCTCCATAAAAGATATTGGGTAAACAAGATACAAGAGGCAATATGGGCTTATAGGACAATGTGGAAAACAACAACTGGTTCCACACCTTTTGAACTAGTCTATGGAAAGATTATAGCAATGCCCATTGAATTTGAACATAAAACCCTGAGGAATGGTCTCAGTTTAGATATAGATCTCACAACAACACAACAAGAATGGATCATGTAGCTGAATGCCTTAGATGAGTACATAAAATCTATTGTACATCACACAAAAATAATACAACAATAGAGAAACTAGTGACATGATAAGTTCATAAAAGATAAGAAACTTCAACAAGGTGACTGGGTGCTTCTCTTTGATTCTAAATACCAACATACACTAGGTAAGTTCCAAACAAGGTGGCTAGGATCTTATGAAATTGGCCAGATCTTTGACAATAGAGCACTGCAACTCACAACAATCAATCCGCTCTGGTTCAAACTTCTTGTAGATGAGCATCATTTAAAGTTGTACAACAAGCCATCTAACAAAGCCAACTCCCTACAATAATTCAAGGACAACAATTCAGATGGGCATCCTGCAACTGAAGAAAATGGGCCTAGTGTCTATTCTTCTTCAATCTAACCTATGTTTTTCACAATTATAATAAATATTTCCACAATCTATAGAAGTAATTTTTATTCATAATAAATCCTCAACATCCATACCATCATCTTTCTTCCACATCTTCAACTCATTTCCGCATTATTGATCACCACTCTGAGGCATGTTGAAAGATTTAGATGAATCCAAATCTTCATGAATTTTATTATAATAAAGATCAATCCCTATAAAAGGAGATCAAAACCCTAAAGGAGAAACCTAGGTTGCATGATAATAATTAATTATTATATGCCTAAAGTTCAACTTAAGTAAAGAAAGAGATAACAAGTGACTTAATAATTATATCAATATAATTTAATTAATAAGAAAACCAACTTATTACTCTAATATGTGTGTCATACTGGTCATTAATGGTTCACACAAGTAGAAGGTATGTACACGATATGCACATCATTTCATTTTTCTTTCATTCTTTAATTACTATCAATTCTCATTAATTGTAACTCTATCAGATGGATCCTCGTACATGTCAAATCTCTACAATAGCGGGACCTATTTTTTGTTTAAGTTGGGGGAAGGGTCATGTTAGTATGAAACTTTTTACTACCTATTCATAATAAATCCTCAACATCCATACCATCATCTTTCTTCCACGTCTTCAACTCATTTCTGCATTATTGATCACCACTCTGAGGCATGTTGAAAGATTTAGATGAATCCAAATCTTCATGAATTTTATTATAATAAAGATCAATCCCTATAAAAGGAGATCAAAACCCTAAAGGAGAAACCTAGGTTGCATGATAATAATTAATTATTATATGCCTAAAGTTCAACTTAAGTAAAGAAAGAGATAACAAGTGACTTAATAATTATATCAATATAATTTAATTAATAAGAAAACCAACTTATTACTCTAATATGTGTGTCATACTAGTCATTAATGGTTCACACAAGTAGAAGGTATGTACACGATATGCACATCATTTCATTTTTCTTTCATTCTTTAATTACTATCAATTCTCATTAATTGTAACTCTATCAGATCGATCCTCGTACATGTCAAATCTCTACAATAGTGGGACCTATTTTTTGTTTAAGTTGGGGGAAGGGTCATGTTAGTATGAAACTTTTTACTACCTTGTCCACATCAGTTTTTTCCAATTTTGCAGTCTGGAAGTCATTTTTTTCATCATGAAAGTACAAAGGAAGTTAAGTTCTTGTCACATCTTGCAGACCTCATTTGAAATAATAATTTTAAAAGAATGATGATGTGATATTTTTATCAAATGCCAATTAAATTCTGAGAGCCCAATAGAGAAATTGGTAAGACAAGATTGGTAAGAAAAGAAAAAATAAGCATTTCACAAGGCATCCTATTTGAAACAATTCTAAGATGATGAATTAAGCATGGGTGGTTCGCCTGTTAGATATGATTCTACAGTGCATAATGTTTTGTTGCAAGACTATAGGTGTAGATAGATATTTTAGAATTATGAATGGCTAGACTATTTTCTTAAGCTTACAAGTTACAATGACTCAATAGCACATGAATTCCTGAGTTCACTTCAAAATAATGAGGCCACAGTCAAGGGTCTAAGAGTTAAGCTTATAGAAGGAATTGTGGATGAAGTAATGGGGTTATCAATTGAAGGGGAGAAATACCCTAAAATTAAGGATGGTGTATCTGCAAGAGCACAATTCACTCTGTACACAGACCCTCCATTGGAGGTGGATTAGAAGTAGGGTACAAAGAGGCTATCGTTGCCTTTGGAGTATATAAAGATTTCCACCTATATCATGCAATACCTTACCTATGAAGATCAAATTTCATTTTTTCATTCCATTCAATTCAAATTGTGCATCAGAGAAAACTTTAGTGGCAATTATTCGCCATTTGGCAAATGTCACCCGTCGGCATCCCGCGATTTGGTGAATAAATTGCCCATATGGGACTGACCCCATCACCCCGCATTTATGAAGATTGGGTCCATTGCCTAGGTCCATCGCCAAATGCTATATTAAATTTTGTCCATTTCTTGCACATTTTCGCCAATGGCATATACGTCTTGGGCACGATATATTTTTAAAATTCACCTATAATTTCAATGCGGCCCCAAATGGACAGCCTATATTCACCCATAGTTATATATAAATATTTTTTAGGCAGCCCCAACTTCGCCAATTATTTTACTGACGCGTGTCTCAAACCAATGGGTTTTCGCCACCTTTATTAATCATACCAAGGTACTGGCGACCCATAATCGCCTAGGAAATAACACAAGACGTGTTATCATTACGCGGGTTTCACCAAATATTTGGACACTGACCTAATACCTCCCGCCCAATTCACCAAAAGAGATTAGTATAAATGCATTCATACATCAGTGTTATTGTACACAATTTGGAATCTTGGATCGGTTCAATTTGATCGATAGTGAATTTTAGACTGTCTCACTGTTGAGTCTCGACTGCTTTGGCAAGTCAAAGGTAAGTGATTATTATTCTAAATTTCTGCGACTATGTAAACATTGTATATTATAGTTATGTTGTCATTTGTCACTTCTTCAACAAGTAAACATTTTTTTTACATATTTTTATCACTAGGCTGGTAGCCAATCGAGATGTCGAACAAGAATAAGGGTAAGGCTCTGGCAGATGGGGAAAGCTAAGAGAGGCCAACAAAATGCAGAACCTTATCATTGTCCTTTGGTCATGGTCATGGAAATGTTTCTGGCCAAAATAGGGAAGCTAGTGTTACTTCATTACAAGAAGATTTTGAACCTGAGGCTGAACCTTCGCGACATATTGAAGAAGTTAGCGAACCTGATATCTCAGATCATGATGAACTTGAAGAAGATTTTCAGTTAAATACCCAGAGTAGCCATAATGATATAATCGACTTGGATGAGACTGAGAATGTTAGAAAAGATGATGGTGCAACTGCAGGGAAGAAAAGAAAATCCAAATCAAAGAATGATAGACTGTGGGATATGTCGAGGAATTTTCAAAAAGATTGGGTGTCAACATATCCATTCATTGAACCAATGCCTAATCCAATTGAAGGGGAACCTCCGGTAGAATGCAGATGTAAGATTTGCAGCGTGATAAATAAGAAGGAAAAGAGGTTGCAGCTAAAAATTGACACTATAGAAAAGCATATTGGTAAAGTTTACGAAAAGAAAACCATAGATGGAGTTCAAAAATCAGTGATAAGATGGAAAACAAAGGAGGAATCTCAGCATGTTAGGAATGCAGAATTATATGAATTTCAACATAATATAAAGACGAAGCCTGGTGAAGTTAAAGGCTCTATTGAAGCTTGTTTTGGAAAATCATTGGAAGTAGAACTAATGGACAAAGCTATTCAGTTAAGTGTTGTGTTTAATATTTTGAGCAGAGGGCATCCAATGACAGACTACCCATCATTGAGTGCTTTATTACACTTTCTAAAAGTTTGTAACTATCCTAATAGTCACTGGTCAGTAAACAGTGGATGGGAATAGGCAAGTTGTCTTGCCGATGTTGAAAAAGAGGATTTGAAGGAAAAAATTAAAGAGTCAAATTTTATTGCATTGTCTTTAGATGAAGTCACAACAGTAGACAATACTTCCTGGATATGCATGCATGTTTATACTGTACAAAATTTTGTTCACCAACCTCATCTACTAACTGTTACTAAAATGAGGGATAATGCAACGGAAAATTTATTTCAACTAGTAAAGAGTTCTCTAATTAAATATGGAGGTATAGATGACATGACCATTGCCAAAAAGCTAGTGTGTGTTGGAGCTGATGGAGCTTCAGTAATGCAAGGCCACAGGGGTGGTCTTTGCACAAAGATATAATCTTCTTGTGCACCCTACGTTACTCCCATTCACTGCATGGCCCATAGAATGAATCTAGCTTTTGGAGTTGTCAGCAAGCATGCTCCAGTACAAAAAATTGAATTTTTAATCAAAGAGATCTACCAATACTTCTGTCGAAGTCTGAAATGATTCAGGGAATTTCAACACTTTGCTGAAGGACTAACCGACGGGAACAAGCTTCTTAAGGATAATGATACCAGATGGATCTCTTTGGATGGACCAGCACATCGAGTTTTTTCAGAATATCAATCATTGCTTGGTCTAATGAACTCAAGTCGTGACGAAGCAGGGCAACCAAAATTTCTTGCACTGCTATCAATGTTAAGTAATGTAGAGACACTGTTAACATTAGCAAGTCTTCTCCCCATGCTTGAGAAAATGAGAAATTTAATGAAAAAGGCCCAGCAAAGAGCTATGTATATTGCAGAATATGCTACGCTCCGTAAGTTGACATGCATGACACTCGATAAACTCTATCATTTATTTGTTGATGAAGTAAAATTTGCCAACTAGCTAAAAATCACAGATTTGGACAATCCTGATAACTTTTTAAAAATTGGTTCAAACGGGGGGTTATGTGCAGAAGTTCACGGAGTTGAGATACCAATGCACTACAATGCCAGGATCGAGTCTAAGGAACTAGGAAAGAACCCCAGGAGGCGAGTATCAAGTGTTAAAAGGGAAGACTTTACCAAGATCGTTGAGTTTGTAACAGCTTCAGTGAAGCACATTGCCTTTGATCTTTCCTCACAGATTAGAGCAAGATTCCCTCCAGTCAAACTACTTGAATCCATGGCTATTGTGTTTCCTCATTATTGGCGTATGAACAATCCAAAAGATTTTAAAAGTAGGCTACTAACTTTGATAGATCATTTTTGCAAAGCCAAAGAGTTAGATGGAGTAACTCTAAATGGAATTTTAGATGCAAATCATTTGAGAGAGCAATCAGCTCATTTTTCATAGACAATGAGGGAACAATTTAATCTTATGGAGAACCCTATGGAAGATGGATCGGTAACAAGGCTTTGGAAAAACCTAGCTGAGAGTGAATTGTTGATTGATTCAATATCAGAATATTTCAAGCTTGTTGAATTATGTCTAACCATGATATTGGGGTCGGTGGAGGATGAGAGAGTTTTTAGTGCTTTGGGATTCCTAAAGTCAAAGCTAAGAAACAAACTTGACAAGAATTTGGAAAATTGCTTGAGGCTCTATACATCCAGGTATGAAGTCAATACTTCTCCTTATGAAAGGGCACTGAAATTGTGGAGGAAGAAATGTCAGAGAAGAGGGGTGGGCAACATGTCAAACCAAAGTGGGAGTGGGAGTGGGAATGCCAGAGACAATTATGTCATTGACCGGGACCCATGTACTGGCACTGGTACTGCTAGCGGTGAACATCAGTTAAGCGAAGGTATGCAGAGTGAAGAAAACATATCAAAGAACCAAGGAAGCTATGAAGTCTATGCTGATGAATCCGACAATCTCAATGATGATATGGTGTGGTAGCTTGAAATTGAACCGTTGTAGAAGTAGCACTGAAGAATTAGCATGTCCTAGGTATTTATTAACTTTTTCCCTGAAGTCTACTATCAGTTTATGTATTTCATCATCAATCATGCATATCCCAATGTCAAAAACATGAATGTGGTTGATAATGTCATCAAGATTCAAGATTCAATTCCATAATTAATAATTATTAATGGTTTTCATTCGCAATATTCAGCTAATATGGTACAATTCTTGTAGTTTTTTCATTATTTTGTTTGACAAGATAGCAATTCGTATGTTACAATTCTTAGAGTTAGAAATACTAATTCTCATTAATTTAATTACAAATATGATACAATGTATCCATTCATTGATCAATACTAGTAAGAACACAACTCTCTGATTCTGTTTACAAAAGTCAATGACTCAATTCCCATTGGCAATTTAGTAAGCCAATGACCCTAAATTCCCTTTTATAGAAACAAGGGAGAAACAATAGCTTCAGGTTGATTTGCCTAATGTGAAGTCTCAAAATCTAAATCAGTAAGACAACTACAAGACTACAAGTCTACAACATCTCTACAACTTTAGTTGTACATTTCTGCATTTGACAGGCCGGTTTAGTAAATTAGCATAGGCAATAGCATCTGCAAGACTGCAACATTGATCCTGTTCAAAAAGCAAAGTTCAAACTTGTTACTTTAAACTCAATTCTAGAGTCTAGACTGTAGTATGTAGGATAATATGAAAGATATAGAGATGATTGAAACTGAAAGTACTTTCACATACTATGATTCAAGATGATTCTATAATTTTCTGTAGTATGCTCCATTCTTCTTCGGTTGGAAGGGCAAAATTTTTGATGGTATGGTAAATGACCTGCATTCTCGTCAGAATTCCATACTTGGAAGAGTGAGTTTTAAGCAATGTTCCTTCCATTAGTGCATGCAAATTTGTGAATGTTTTGATGCACTTTGCAATGCCTTCATGAGTTCTTCCCTAAGGAAGGTTGCCTAAATCAGAGGTTATTGTGTCCTCCAACTTTTGTTTGTAAGCTTCTCTTCCAACGAAACCCGTTGTTGACAAATCAGGTCCAGGACTCGGTAAACCAAGAGATATCAATTTGGCTGTTTTATTGTTCATCTTGGTGAGCTTTGGCCCAAATAAAGCAAGAACTTCTTCTGCTTCTATTAGTTTCTGACATTTATGAAATACAGAGGTCACCTTTATTATTGAACCAACGCGGTCCTAAATTCCCTTGCTTGCCAATTGCCTGTCAGCAGTGCTGTTGATTTCTTGCATAATCTGCTTTGCAGTTTTTTGTCTCTGACCAAAACTTTTGTTCTCCTCAAGTTGCTCTTTCATCTTCTCAAAAACATCTGTAAGAGATTCATAGAGTTCAAACCAATCACACAACCTATCAGCAGAAGACTTTATTTGCCCCCAAAAGTAATTTTTTATTTACTGTACTGTATTATTTACATGGTCATTCACGAAGTTTTCATAATTTTTAATAGTATTATTTGCCTTCTTTAGGTCTTCTTTCATTTCTGAGTACTGGTGTTCACTATGTTTTCTTATTTGCTCTGCTTTCTCTTCCCAGTATTTTGCTTTCTCTTCCCACTCTTTTGTTTTTACCCTCTCATTTTCCAATTCTTTCTTTAACTCATTGTTTACCTGTGCAACATTCTCCAAGTTTTTGTATAAATTTACTGAAGAGGCTTTTTCATCCTGAAGTTTTTTATCCCTTTTTTCCAATTCTTTCTTTAACTCATTGTTTACCTGTGCAACATCCTCCAAGTTTTTGTATAAATTTAATAAAGAGGCTTTTTCATCCTGAAGTTTTTTATCCCTTTTTTCCAATTTTTCCCTCAAAGTTTTCAGTTCTGCGTCCATATGTTCTTGCTGTTCAATTGCTTCTTTAGAGCGAGAGGATGAATTTTTTATCCTTTTCTCTAATTCTTTGCACCTGTTTATTGCTAGTTTCTCACTTGCCTTTACATTTGCTAGGTCTACCTTTAACTTATCTATTGTGCCCTGAAGCTTTCCTTTCTCTCTCTCCAACTTCATCACTGAACTGTAGACCACTTGGTTGGTCATTTTGGACACATTTATCTTGTCCACATTGTTAATTTTGGATAAATCCATTTGGAGGGTGCTAACTTGAAATTCAGATGGATCTAACTGACTCTTTGGTGGATTGTTATCTCTAGCTGGGGGCATAACAACCATGAATTCCATCATATCTTTATTCAGGTCATATATGGTTAATAACCTGTTGGATGCAGGTTCTGCATCACGAGCTGCAGCAATTGCTTCCATCTTCATTGTCTTACTATTTTGTCTATTCTTGTTTTTTTATTTTTCATAGTTAGTTACAAATTCATTGTAATGAAAATCAGGATTTTGTGAGAGAATTGAATGTTTGAATGGTGAAATAGTACTTGCACTGATGTACGAGCTTCCACCAATACCATGAGGATTACCAACACCTAGACCCATTACAAGTGGGGTTTGTGGACTATTCTGAGGGTTTTGTCCTGAAGGATGGGCAATTGTTGGACTCACAGTCACCATTGGCACTGTTGTACTAGTACTACTACTAATACTTGTCATAACCTTTTGCTTCTTTACACTTTCTTGACCTTCAGGACCAACCTTTCTTGCATCTACATATTGATATAATATCCTTTTCGGACCACTACTTTTAGTTGTACAAATGATATTGCTAGCTGTGGGAGTGACAATTGATTCAGATTGAATCTGAGTGCTTGGAACAGCTGGAAGTGGAACTCTATTTGAAGCAGAAATAGATGGAATTAACTGAGTTGAAACCAATGTGAATGGAATTGACTGAGTTGATGATTGATCTCCATGCCCAAGGCCTGGTTTCTGACCATGTTTTGGTGCTACAGCTGGTGGTTTAGGTGCATACCAAACCCCTTCTCCACTGGGACCCAGACCACCAGAACCTTGGTAGCCCATTTTTTCTAGAATTTCTGCCCCTTTGCTATATAGAAGTTTGGTGGATGCATCAACTCCTCTCTTAATTGTTGTACTAGATGAGGGATTCAAAGAATCTTGGTCATCGTAATCATCATCATTATCATTGTGATATGCTTCAGCTGGATGCTCCTTATTCCACAATTCATTAAACATTGTATCCTCTTCCACCTCATTAAGATCTGCAGAGGTCTTTGGCTCACCGAGATTCTTCCTCATTTCCCAAAATTCAAAAATTTTGGTTCGACTCCATCTAGCATCTATACATTCATTCATTAGCTCTTTTGGAATATGTTTTGTAGATGGTTTATCAGCTTTCTTGTAGAAATTGGATGATGTCATGGCCTGTACTTTTCCTTTCTATTTGTGCAATGCCATTATTTGTGATGACAATTCCTGTATTGACATATTATTTTCAACAGCATATTTCTCCATCTATTTTTTGACCTCCTCCCAGGAGTCCATGTTTTTAAAATTTTCAATCAAAGGCATACTTTCATGTTGATATTTGCTTGCAGAGTTCCCATTGTCTTTAAGCCTTGCTCCAATTATGTTCAATGGATCATACTGCCAGTGACTGTCAACATCAAATCAAAAAATTGAAAAAAAGGCTTCTGCCACTTTGAATCCTCTTCTCTCAAATGCGAACCCTCCAAAGTAGAATGGCAAGGAGGGAAATATCATTTTCTTTTGCTGACCATTAAAGAGTACATCTGTGCTCTCCATTTGTCGTACATATTCCAATGCAAATACCCTCTTTGTTACATGTATTGGAAGTTTGTAGGGTTCTACCCATGAACCGTAAAACCTTAACACAGTGTACTCTTCCATTAAGTACCAGTCAGCCAATTGTAGTTGACTTCCGAGTTGAATGCAATTTCTACAAGTAACAGGCAATCTAGGCATTGGAGTGCCTGTAATTTTATGGTACATTGGTGCCAAAAAGAAGTCTACAAAATTGTTGTAGTTCCTTCTGTTATTAATCATCCTTATATGAGGTGTCCACTCATATATTGGATTTTGGCCTTCAGTCAGACTGCAAAGCTTGTTTGCCTGAAATAATGCATGATGCTTTGCTAGGAGAAGATAGCACAAGTAGGTTGTGAATCTAAATGTCTTCTCTGAACCTCTTTGAATCATTAGTAATTGATCTTGCATGCAACGAACAATGTGCTCAATAAAACAATATTTTACTGGTTCTCTTTCAAAATGAATATGATAAAGCATTTCAAGAATGCTGGCACCCACTTGTTTGTTACTATCCAATCCCAAACAAAATGCTAGCAAGGAAATACTGTCCTGTGCCCATGGCACAAAAATTTCATAATCATAAGGAGGCCTATGATCTGAACTCAGACTACAACCGCTTGTTATTCCTCTGATATAAGAATCTCTCTGTTTTGCATCTAATTTTTCATAATCCTCTGCCAGCTTTCCCAAGTCAATGTGTACGTTTGAGTGTTGTTGTTGAAACCCTAGGTTCAACAGACTAGAAAATTCACTCTCAGTTATGGACTAAATTTCCTCCTGAGTATTTTTATTCACAATTGCTTTTCTATTTTCATCATAATTTTTGGCGCAGAGCATAACAATTTCTGGGCAAGGGAATACTTGAGGTAACGCCATGTGTGTCGACCTAGCTTCCCACTGTGCAATTTTATTTGTAGTTGCATTTACCCTAGGGTTAAATGAATAAAATTTTGAAGCCTTATTTGGATGGTTCCACTTGTTTTCAAGTGCAAATCTAATCTCCATTATACCCTTATTTCCATGAATAACAGGATCATGTATATCATCGAATAAATCACTGAAACCTGGTGTTTTAAGCATATTGTGGAATTCTATTATTTTGCCCATTGTGTTATTCTTGGTATTTGTAGCTACAAGCCTACAAGGGTGATTCAAAATTAAAACCTAACAGACTAAATTTTTTTTATATAATATAAACAGTAAAGTTGTAAATCAAGAGACTTGAAAAATTTAAAATGCAGGATGTAGATTTTCAGGATTTTAGTAGTTACACTTACCCATTGACATTCACGTTGCCCTTAGTTTCAATTTTTGCAAAGATCTGAGAGACTTTATAGTTTTTTGCTTTCCTCAAACCTCAATCCTCAACCTAGAAATTAAGAATCCGTAACTTTGTTGCGCTGTAAGTTTGTAAATTGTAAGTGGAATGTGATTATGTCAATGTGTTAACTGAGCAGTGACACGTGTCATGATTCTGGGACACGTTTCAAAAGATAGGGTGTCTTTTTCCTTTCGGCCCGAAACTCAACTTCAGTCATTGATCTATAAACATCCAATGGCAATGGTGAATGGTGTGGTACTGGTGGAACTAGGCTAGTTAGGATGACTCACATCATGAGTTAGATGTGTCAGTGTCACGTCATCACCAAATTGAAATGACATTGTTATTTGTTGGTCGATCGAGGAGTTTAGTGACACGTGTAATGATTCCGAGACGCGTTTGAAAAGATAGGGTTTCTTTTTCCTTTCAGCCCGAAACTCAACTTTGGTCATTGATCTATAAACATCCAACGGCAATGGTGAACGGTGTGGTGGCCGCGTGGACCGTGGGTCCCATTAACTAATCTAGTCAGGATGACTCACATCACGAGTCAGATGTGTCAGTCTCACGTCATCACCAAATTGAAATGACATTGTTATTTGTTGGTCGACTGAGGAGTTTAGTGACACGTGTAATGATTTCAGGACGCATTTGAAAAGATAGGGTTTCTTTTTCCTTTCAACCCGAAACTCAACTTTGGTCGTTGATCTATAAACATCCAACGACAATGGTGAATGGTGTGGTGGCCACGTGGACCGTGGGTCCCATTAACTAATCTAGTCAGGATGACTCACATCACGAGTCAGATGTGTCAATCTCATGTCATCACCAAATTGAAATGACATTGTTATTTGTTGGTCGATCGAGGAGTTTAGTGACACGTGTAATGATTCCGGGATGCTTTTGAAAAGATAGGGTTTCTTTTTCCTTTCAGCCTGAAACTCAATTTTGGTCGTTGATCTATAAACATCCAACGACAATGGTGAATGGTGTGGTGGCCACATGGACCGTGGGTCCCATTAACTAATCTAGTCAGGATGACTCACATCACGAGTCAAACGTGTCAGTCTCACATCATCACCAAATTGAAATGACATTGCTATTTGTTGGTTGACCGATGAGTTTAGTGACACGTGTAATGATTCTGGGACGCGTTTGAAAAGATAGGGTTTCTTTTTCCTTTCAGCCCGAAACTCAACTTTGGTCATTGATCTATAAACATCCAACGGCAATGGTGAACGGTGTGGTGGCCGCGTGGACCGTGGGTCCCATTAACTAATCTAGTCAGGATGATTCACATCACGAGTCAAACTTGTCAGTCTCACGTCATCACCAAATTGAAACGACATTGTTATTTGTTGGTCGACCGATGAGTTTAGTGACACGTGTAATGATTCCGGGACGCGTTTGAAAAGATAGGGTTTCTTTTTCCTTTCAGCCCGAAACTCAACTTTGGTCATTGATCTATAAACATCCAACGGCAATGGTGAATGGTGTGGTGGCCGCGTGGACCATGGGTCCCATTAACTAATCTAGTCAGGATGACTCACATCACGAGTCAGACGTGTCAGTCTCACGTCATCACCAAATTGAAACGACATTGTTCAATGTCATTTGTTGGTAGACCGACGACCATGCGAGGTGTTAAGTGACACGTGTCATGATTTCGAGATGCGTTTGAAAAGATGGGGTTTCTTTTCCCTTTCGGCCCGAAACTCAACTTCGGTCATTGATGTATAATAATCCAATGGCAACAGTGAATGGTATTGGTGTACTATTTTTTGTAAGTTGAAATATATTTCATATTTTATGATGTTACAAATTATAAATATAAGATATAAGTTTTTTTCATTTATATATGTTTAAATTATACTATGTTAGTTTACCATAATAAGAGTTAAAAAAATTGCATGTGAAAAGTAATGTTCAAATTCTATATTATAATTTGTGAATATTTTTTAATGGAGAGTAATTATTTAAGTATTTAAACATCAATCTCATTCATAGAGATATAATTGTACTTCAGACTATGTAATAAATTAAATGTGGGAGACACCATTTTAAAAAAATTATTAAACTACAGTTTCAATTAGTGAAGTTTAATTGTAATAGATATCTGAAGGAGGATATTTGTTGGTTATTTTATATATATTAAAATAAATATAGATAAGCTAGTCTACAGATAACTGATAAAGCATTGAAGCAAGTAATTAAAATATTGCAATCATGGTTACAGAGAAGTATAAAATATTAAAAACCATTTTTGCAATCACGGTTATAGAGAAGAAATATTGCAATCACAATTACACAAAGCACAAATTGAAATGAGGTAAAGCTTGCAAAATTTCCATTGTATTTTTCATAAAATTATATTTACATTCTCGACTTCATACTATGTCTATAAACAAAAAGAAACATACTCGACTTGATACTATGTCTATAAACATATTATATTTACATTCTCGACTTGATACTATGTCTATAAACAAAACAAAAAATTGTAAACAACTATAGTACCAGTACCAGTACCAGTACAAGGTAAGCTTTTAATATTTATAAAAAAAAAAATTTATAAAGAAAAATCAATTGCGCCCTTCTGTGTAGAATTCTGCAGAGAGGATTAGCTGCATGAATTCGTCGAGCCACACAAATTGCCTTGCCCAAGCCTCCTCTGTGTCAAGCTCAACCCACTTACGGAGAAAACCCCTAGCAATCAGTGCCCATTTCCTATGGCGCTTCAATTGCCCAGCAGTCAGGCACAAAAGAAAAGGTTGCATGGCCACATTCTGGCCTGGGAGGAGAAGCTTGTGTATTTGACTTGCCATAGGGATCCCCACCCCTAATTCAGTGAAGGTGACAACTTGAACGTCGTCCCCCAGGTATTCCTCTTTGAATACCCTCCTCAGCAGCATCACCATGTCAACCTTCAATCCTCCAAGGTCTAGAAGGGAAGCCAAAAAATGAGACGTAATGTTCATGGCTACCCGGTACCTATCTTCATTGTCAAGAAACTCTCGGCCCAACACCATTCTGATAGCCTCTGTAACGAAAGGCCCACCATCCTTACAAATTGATGCTAAAAATTCATCAGAAAAGGAACCCAGAAAGGCCTTCTAGGCCTCCTCAGAAGTGCATCTAAGACAAATGGGAGTGTCCATCTTAGATTACTTGCAGACTGTAAAACTTAAAACAGTAAAACTAGAAAATTTAAAAACAAATTACTTGCAGAATGCATCACTACAGACCCTAAACAAACAATCAATCAATGTCGATGAATAATGAAGCTAGATCGTCTATAAATAGCCCTTGAATCCTTGATCGTTACTTACCAATCAATTATTTCTATCTTAATGGTATTAAATACATTGTCCTCGATATGCCTCTAAATCTTGCACGAAAATCTTTTCCCTAAATACATGTGTGTGAGAATTGAAAATTTTGTCCTTAATCTTTCACATCTGGCAGTAAATCTTTTCTATCGATAAAAAACTGTCAGAAATCGGCTATACAATTTGGGAAGTGGTGTGTGGTAGCCAAAGAATGTCGCTGTCACTGACATGGCATTTAAATCTTTCCCGGTTAAGTGCTTTTAATACTCTGCAGACAACTTACCTTGATACGTGTCAACATTCCGGTGACTACCTCAACAATTCTTCTTCCTTCAAGAAATGTTGGCTGAAATTAAACCTCAGCCATTGATCTTGGATCATCAGACGGTCTGAGTTCTCAAGTAATACATTTAACATAATTATAGTGGTAGTGGCAAAGATTATGGTTGTGGAAAATAATACATTATGCTTCCATAATATAAGGTCAAACAACCACGTCTTTAAACCATCACTTGCCAGTTGCCAATAATTTATGTATGTTAGGTATGCTAGGTTAGGCTACTTATTTCCCATCTTTTGAAAATCGCCAATAATTTATTTATTTTTCCATAATTAACGAATGATTAGCCAATACAATTATTTTTTCACCCTTCAAAAGAAAAGTATTCGCCTCAAATATTAAAAATTTTTACTTGAAAAGAAAATTATTCACCTCAAATATTATAATTTTTTACTTGAAAAGAAAATTATTCGCCAGCAATTTATGAAATTTTCAATCCGAAGGGAAAAAATCGCCAATACAAACTATGAAAAATTGTGGATTTGAAAAAAAAAATCGCCTAGATTAAAACAAATTACCCCCTAAAATAATGTATGATTCGCCAAGACTTTACACTTTTTCCTAAAAGGGGGTTTCTTAAAGTTATCCCTGTTGCGCATCCATATCAGACACCAAAACCCAATGAATCTGCCTAATGTTCTTTATAACTTGCTTCTTAGAAGTGCAGTTTAGATACAAAAAGGTACGCCACATTTCATTTCACAACATGGTTTAATTAATCTTATTATGAAAAGAGCCCTTAAAGAAGTATCTCAAATGATTTGGGAAGAATTTTTAAGCATCAAGGAATTTATACAAGGGGATGTAGGGCCTAGAGGACCAACAAGGTTATATTGTAGGATTACAATTAAAAAGAAAACCTACAAAAGTAGGGAGGAATCCTCCTCATCCTAGGCTCAACCTATGAGGATGATTTACCTAGTCATTATGATAGGAACCCTACAAAAAATGATCCTACAATAGGGAAAACATTAAGGAAGATACACCTAGGCCATCCTTAGAAATTCCTAAAACTACTCCTTCTCAGTCACATGATGAGATACCCATGCAAAGACCTAGAAGGGCTAAGTCATCTAGTAGAAATATCAAGGGAAAAGGGAAGATTGCAAAAGAAGAAACACCAGAAAAAGAATCCCCTGTTGAAATCACTCCTCCACTGTGGAAAAGGAAATAATCTCCTATGGCCATGGGATCCACAACTGAAAAGAAACCTAGGCAATAGAGTATTTCTGGGAATAAGGAGTAAACTCCAGTGAGAAGAATCCAGAGGCTAAAAATGGATGACCCATGGACAACCCCTACTACTATGGCTACAACCCCTACTACTACGTCTCCTACTATTAACATTGAGTCTTCTAGATCAGAAGGGGGCGAGGAATCATCTGAGGAAGGAAGGGTTGAAATGCCTAGGAAAGAAATGAATGAAGAAGTCATGGAGGAGGATGTCCCCATTAATGAAGAAATTTATATTAACAATGATATTGTTACAATGGATGTTGAAGGTGGTGAAGCACCATTAGTTGTTCTAGATTTTGAACCAAAAACCCAAGGCCATGTAGAAAAAAATGAAGAATTTGTTGCAGAGAAGAATGTGGGTGAATTAGATCATTTAGCTACCATAGCATAACAACTAGCAAATGAGAATACAGAAAGAGCCATCATAATATTTACCGTATTTTACAAGCCATCGAATGTCTACCCTTCTATTTTTTATGAAGGGATAGACACTCCACCAGACTTATCCACTACTCTTGTTGTAGGTATTATTTTATATAGTGATATGCAAATACAAAGGGATTTATAGGAGTTGGAGAAAGAAAGAATGTAGAGGGTTGTAGACTACCAATAACATGAACTCCAACATAAATATAAAAAATTGTAAAACTAAAAGGTCAGGTTGATAAGATTACTTAAATTATTCCTGAACTCATGAGTTACAAGCCTCCAGCTAGGGTTTATACCCATTGTCTCAAGGAACAACTTTTGAATTAAAAACTAACAAGAATAGTCTAGGGCCTCAATCCATCCTTGAAATCTTCTCAAGAGTTTTATGATGAATTCAAAAAAGCCCCTACAACAATTAAGAATTTACTATGTGAACTTTACCTCCACAACTATGTTATCCCAGATTACCTGAATTGGAATCCATTATCCTACATTGGTGATGTCCAAATTAGGGTATTTATGTCTTGGAGTCAAAATAAAACCAGTAGGGAGGCATAGGCTAGGCCTTATAGGAAAGAGGAACTAGATGCCCCTCTAGTTCTCAGAGCAGAGAGTACATATGCAAAAAGAACTTATTATGACTGGCACTAGCTATTCACTAAAAATGAGCATAGGGATAGGATACACAACCTTAGAGTGGAAGCCTTCTGAGAATATGAAGAAATGGCACGTGAAGAAGGCTTGCATCTATGATGCATAGATGGAACAGTCTCATAGATAACTTAAAGAGAGAAGAACCCCACTCCCCATAGAATTATCTTATTGCAACATTGTGAGTACCATGGTACATCATGCTGGGACAGGATAGACAAGAGCACTAGCTACCTCTCAGATTTCAGCCACCACTTCTCCTATGGCCATTACTCAGCATGACAGAAGATGCCAATGATTAAAATATGGAAGAAGAAGTAGAGATATGGGAGAAGTTGAGGGACACTAAAGGTTAATACTAGAGCTTAGCTAAAGGAGGTGTTGGACAATCATCTACTTCAGATCTTAGAGTGAATGCAAAGATAAAAAAAAATTTAATATTTCTTGTGGTCCAACAATAGTTAATGTTGGGGGGAATCATGGGCCTAGTTTAGGGCCATGTTTTCATGTGATATTTTGATATGTTTTCAGACTTTTTTATGTTCCAAAAAATCTATTAAGTCCAAAAAATATGTTAACTAAGTATGGTTTAATAGAACTTTAGTTGCCTTTATGAAATTCTCTATGAATGGATGAAGTGTGATGACTTCCTGTAGCCAAGTGATTCAATGTTTCCTGCAGTCATATGATATGTGCATAATTAATTAGGATTGATATAAATGAGAGGATGAATGCGAAATAAATAAAATGTATATCTTGTGCTACTAACCGCCTTGTGCAAGAGTTAAGTCGATGATGAAGAAGAAGAAGATTCAACAGACTTTTGGTGAGCATGCAGAAGCTATGGAAGACCGCTTCAAGATGCCATGATGGAAATAGTAAAAGTTGGAGTGCAGTTCTAACTAAGTTGCCTAATTCTTTGGGTGACTAAGTTATGATGTGTTTATTATCATAAGATCTAGGCACTTTAGTTTTCTATATTTCCTCATGTGGCTATGCATGTCAAACTTATTATTTCTAGTTGAGATAATATCTCATCTGCTTCTTAAATGTAAATAAACTGCCACCATTAAATGAAGAGGAGTGGTCGGCAGTAATTTTAGGAGTTAGATGTATAAATGAGTTGTTGTCCTCTTCTAGTAGATAGATAAGGAGAGACATAAAGAATATAGTTAAAAGATAGATTATGCAGTTACATGTTGTTGTACTATTATACTTTATTTTCAGCAATATAGTTGAGTTCAGTTTCAATGAGTAATCCATTTCGTTCTTGGGAATAAGAATCAAGGTTTATGTTGAGCTCATAAACTGTTTGTAGTTAGCTTCACTCATCCAAGGGGGACCGTTTGGTGAGTAATAATTTTCATTTTTCCTTCTTTCTAGTTTCTATTCAAAGCTTAAACTATTCCTATAACCACTGGAAATAGAACTAGTGACTGTTCCTACAGCCAAAGATTAGAAGGGTAAATCTTGCTTATTAAATTTGAATATATTATTCAATACAATTTGTTCTTTATGTCGTTAGGTTAGAAATTCAGTTCTAGTATTTACTTTCCTGCAAATTTACTTGTGAATTTGATAGGCTTCAAAAAGGAACTTAGCACATATATATCTTGTTGCATCATTTCAAGTCCACGTCCCTAGTTTGATATTTAAATACACCTTGAAACATGTAGAAATATTCTTATTGGATGTCTAATCCTTAAGTATGGGAGATTTTTCCTAGTTAACAACCCTATTTTAAAGGCAGACAAGGGGGGAGAGGATTTGGTTGCTAATTTTTTGAGAACTTGAGGAGGCATTAGACACACTCGGAAGAGATGTAGACTTTCAGAGGAATTTCAGAGGAAAGGTGTCTCATGTGCATCACTAGAGGAGGTGTTAGACACACTCAGAGGAGATGTGGACTTTTAGAGGAAAGACATCTCATGTGCAACACTGGAGGAGGCATTAGACACACTTAGAGGAGATGTGGAATTTTAGAGGAAATGTGTCTCATTGTATAGGGGAGGTGGGAACACTCATGTTTCGTAGATGGCTTCATGTTTTACGATCAAGGGATCTAGTGATGTGTATAGTTCAGTGTTTCTTGAGTGAGCATGGTCAGGAGACCCACTGTTGCGGTTAGTTCGATGTTTCTTGAGTGGGGAGGAGGATTGGTGAAGGCACTTATCAAAGTCTCTAGAGGGTTGGGTTAAAACCCTTGCAACTTCCACTCTTGTTTAGATTAATGTAATAAGGGGGGAATGTTAGAGTTTTACATTAGTTTAGGTTATCTTTTAGTTTAGAGTAATAAATAAATAGTTAGTTTAATGTTAGTTGGGAAGTTATATTCCCAACTAGCAATATTTTTCAACTATTTTAGCCCCACTATTAAATTAGATCAACATAATCTCATCCATGAAAGGTAAGGTAGCCATAAAATCCTCAAGTTTTAGGGTCCTACCAATGAGTTTCAACATCTGAAGCAAACAAGTCCATAATTGAGGAGACACATTTTTAACATTCAACCATCCAAGTGTAGTAGAAAACATAATTTCCTCATCCATAATTTTAATATAGTTTTAAGATATCATGTGTAGTTTTAGGAGATCAACCCATATCTGTAAACACGGTATTCCCTATATTCCAAAAGTATTTTTTTCAACACCCTTTTTTTTTTGCATGTTATGATACTTAAAAAAAAACAACAAAATGACAAGAAGCAAAAAATACGAGGGTTCACCCATCTAATATCTACCTTCTAAATATTTTTTAAAAATTATTGCCAAAATAATTGAGTGAAAGAATAAATTCTACACATAGTACTAATTATTATTACTAAAAAAAGTCAAAGGCTAAGGTCTTTGAGAAGAGGAGATGGGTGCACCTATCACATATATAGTTGTTGACACTTCCTAGAAAATTAAGATCTTCCAATCTAAACAATTATCAATCATACCAATTCATTTTGATAAACATTTTCTTATAATGATATTAATAACCATTATGACTTCTACATGGTTGCTCTCATTCTAAGAAGAATCAGTCTCACCTTAAAAATTGAAAAATTATTTAGGCCAGACTAATAGTAAAATCACCCCTTGATTATTAAGTTTTTTTAAAATAAATTAAATAATAATATTAATAATCATAACCACCAAATATTATTATGAATTTTATATAAAATATAGTTTATCATTAAATTTTAATTAAAATTAGTAAAAGAATAAATAATGTAGTTAGATAAACAAAACAAAATCATTAGAATGTAAAAGTCAACGAGGATTAGCTAGAATTATCTACATCAATGTCCCATAATCATCCTCATGGATACTTGAGGAAGTCAAGTCCACTTTCTCCTCCCACTTTTCTTCATAGTTGAAAAGCAGGCCAATTTCATCTAAATCCATGTGGCTAGACTGGAGAGGACATTGTTGGTGTTGTTGGTGCACGCAATTTGGGTGATCAAGAGCACTGTTGAAGATCTGTTCCATTCCTTGCTCAGTCGTCATAGCCAAGCAGTTTGCATGATCAACACCATGATTTTGGTTGCTTGGAACAGGGCACATATCTTCTAAATCAAATGCCCTTGCTTGGAGCAAACTTTCTACAAACAAATCTTCAGCACAACTGAAGGAAACATGATTTCCATCCACTAGAGGATATGACATATTCAATTCTGATGATGATTTTGAATCCTTCTCCCCAACCAAACAACACCCATTATCATGAAGCCGAGTTTGTGAAGAACATGCATCCAACATTATGTTATCTTCCTCTGCAACATCATCTACAATCGAGTCATTCAAATATTGACTCCATGTTTTGGAAACATCAACCTCTTCTTCCCTAATTCTTGTTGGGTCTCTAAAGCTCAACAGATTATCAGGAGCCGATCTGGCTTCACACATTACTTGCCCATCATCTTCACTGGAATTCAGTGAACAAGGGCTGTTCTCTTTTATGTATGAAATGGTACTAGGCTTTGGCATTACAGCTTGAGATTTAGACTTAAAGCCACTACTGCTACTCATTGCAAGCCTCTTGCTCAAATGAATATTCCAGTAGTTCTTTATTTCATTGTCTGTTCTTCCAGGCAGCCTACCGGCAATTAGTGACCATCTGCAAATAGATTACATAAACAAAATCAAATTATTTCCCCAGATCTCGAAATTTGTATCATTGCTTAGACAAGTTTAACTACTATATGTGGGTGCTTCACAACAATCTACAATGGTGGGAATCTTTCCTTACCGATTTCCAAGGAGACGATGCATTTTAATAATGAGTTCCTCCTCATCGGGAGTAATGTTGCCGCGCTTAATGCCAGGCCGTAGATAATTCAGCCATCTTAGTCTGCAACTCTTCCCACAACGATTCAGACCTGCCCAAATGCAAACTTCAAACATTAGCTCAAGATCCCACTTAAACATTAGCTCAAGATCTCACTATAAAGCTATTAGAATTCATCTTTTTTCGTGTTTTCTATCATGTTCTTGATGAATCATAGAATGTGATTGGAAACATTAGAATTTTTAGTTAGTTGGATCTAGAAAAACTAAAAAAAATATGAAGATCTCAAATTCATTCAAAAGAAAAAAAACTGAAAATTAGTTTTGAATAGCTTACATTTTTAGGTTATTACATTTGACAGTTTGATAGTGTAATTACTTTTATTTTAAAAAATTTGAATTATAAGTGTATGAAAAAGAGTAAAATGACTATCCAGTTTTTAAGATGCAGGTCAATGTATAAGTTATTTTAAGTTATGATGTATGAAAATAACTTGCATTGGTACATGCTAAGGATTGGATAACCATTTCCTCACAAAATTATATATATACAATCGAATTAAAAAATGAAAGCAAGATTGGATAGTCATTATATACGCACAATTGAATTCAGAAATGAAAACAAAAAATGAGGGAAAACTGATATCATTGAAAGACTGCCACAACTTACCTGCTTGCTTGGGAAGAGATCTCCATCCAGTTTCACCATGAGTGCGAATATAGTTAGTCAATATCTTGTCTTCCTGTGCAGTCCATGCCCCTCTATTGACATCTTCTTTAGAGCAGCATGGTTTTCTCCCCATCTTTCCTCACTTCAAAGATCTTCCTACTCCAAGGAGAATAAACTCGAGCAAAACAAAGATGGAATAGAATTTAAGCTTTGTGATACACTAACTTCCTCTAGTGACAGGGGAAACACACAAGGAGATCTAACCCCAAATATTGGGTAGCTCATGAACACACTGATCTACCCATGTTATGAACTTGATTTTATACAAATTAACAGATGTGTTAGTTTAAGGAAGTGGAAGAAACAATGTGTAAGAATATGAGCTGCCATTCTCATACATTGGAGCTTCAGCTACCTACCCTAAAAATGAAAAGTATTTTGAAGGGAAGGTAGACAAGGGGAGCAGTTGGGCTACCATGGTTTGTTAGTCATAACCACAACTACTCCTTAGTTAATTGAAAGGTAGCTGCCCATGCCATACTCATACTCCTTTTTTCACACTCCCTCTGCTGTCGTTTTCCATCTGTTTGACAATGGGAATGGAAATAGAAATATATTTCACGTTCACAAACGGCAAAACCAAGGTATAGAAATATATTGAAAAATGGAACGTTCGGTAAACTCGTGTTTTTTCGTAGAGAACTGGTGGGGCGTATTGTATTTAATTGATTCTGCTTTCGTATGCTGTTAAACAATGAGGATCCATTTTGAACAGTGAGCTTATATGGAGAAACACATTAACTACCCTGCATATGAAGTGTCAGTAATCTTTAATGGGTTGGTCTTGTACTTTTTTGGGATTTTAAATATGTTCAGTCGGGAGGCCAGCTGCACATGAAATGCGTTTAAACTTCTCTACCCTGCATTAAGGAAGGTACATTGAGAAAGCTGCCCAGTTTGCATAGGTCTTTAAACAGAGATCTCCAATGTCCACGCTTAGTTGTACTTAATAAAGGAATCTGCTTTTTAGAAGATTTTATTCATAAAGATTGCCAACTGCTTTTTATTTTATATCGATTGGGTGCAAAATCTATATATATATATATAATCGAACGAGTGCTTTATGTCTAATAATTAGGCTGAGAGTTTGATGGTCGTCTACTAATATCTAAGGATTCTATATGTTACAAATAATTTAATTTTTGGGAAGTGTGTATTATATGAATGATAATATTTTGTGTAAACTGTTCAAATCTAGATAGAAATATGATCAATTAGGAATGTGATCTATGATATATATAGATTTAAAATAAGTCATGTTTCAATATGTAAAAGGTAGTTGTAAAAAAATATTTAATTTGATTGTTAAATTTAAGGTTCGTGTTAAAGGGTTTTAGATCAATTATTTGAGTATAATTGGTGAGGATGTTGGTATGAGATATAGAAAGCCATCCACTAAGGTTCAAACTCCCAATGCACATTTAAGTCAGATTTGACACTTGGTTGATTTGACAAAGAGGATCCCCTCCACGTAGTTGCTTAACCGAAGGACACTTGTAGTTTAGACATATGCTTATTCATATCATTGTACATTTATGTATTGTTAAGATGTATGATTATATTCATATCATTGTAATCTGCTTTATAAAGACAAAGATACCGACATTTATGTATTGTCAATGTATTTCCATAAAAACAAATTAAGCCTCATTATGAAATATATACATATTTTAGTCTTATTTTCAAATTACAATTACATGACAAAATGATTTTAAGCATTATCATTTAAAGTAATTATATTTCTTTTTCTTTGAAGTTTGCAAAATACAAGAAAATCTAAGAAAGAAAATTGTTTTGCTTAACTATATTTAGAAGATTTTAATATAAAGGTTTTGATATAAGAAAAAACTAATAAATAAAGTTTAGCTTAAATACAACATTATTTATTATTAAAAATGTTAAATTTTTAAATTTTTTATGTTATTGTACAATTTAAAGTATTAAAATAAATGAATAAATATCTTTATCTCAAATTTATTTGGATAAATAGAAAGTCATTAGCATAGATTATGAGGAGAAATAATACAATATTCTAAAGAGAATGAGACCTAAATCACATGGTGACATGTAACCCAATATATAAAAAAGTAATGCTAACACTTCTTTAAAATCTAACATAATAAATTACACTCGTCAATAAGTATAGAAGAGAGCACCAAGCTATCAACAAAATCATCTATGCGAATAAGATGAAGAAACATGGTGTTTTCTTTTGTGATTCTTTAATCCAATAGAAGAGATCGTCAAACTATCAACTACATCATCCATGTGAATAAAAGAAAGAGTCTTTTATTTTCTTTTGTGATTCTTGCAATCCAATGGTGTTGTGTTTTAGGTGTGTTATGTCAGTAAGCTACTAAATAAATGGTATATCAATGTTATCAAATTTCTACAATCCATTTGAATTCATTTAGTAGCTTTTGGATTTTATTATGTGTTATTTTAGCATCAAATCTAGAAGCTAGTAAATAATTGTTGTATGTTAATTGGTAGTTGGATAGTAAAATTAGAGGCTAGTTTATATGGGAATGTGATTAGATTTATAAGCCTTTGTAAAAAGATAAATTGTATTATATAAACTAATAGTTTATAAGTTTTATCCTACATTCATGGTGTAGTTTTTTTCATGGGTTCAATGCAACAAGTGTTATTAGAGACTGCATTTAAATAAGAGAAAGTTGAATATGTGTTTTCCTATTCCTCATTCTTTCCATCTTATAATGGTGTATTTGTCTTCTACTAGTAGCTAGGGTCATAGATGTCTAGGAAATTCCCTTTGATTCTTTTAGGAAGATATTAGAGCATGTGCTTCTATGGATTACATTTAAAATATTACCACACAAACTCTATAATGATGATAGTGTTAAACAAATTGGGCATTTAATTGGTTTTTTTCCAAAGTTTTGTTTATAGATACTCTACTTCAATAGTAGGTAAAGAGTTCAAAAGATGCTAAAATTTATGTTTTTATGGGCTTCTCTAAAATTATGAAAATATTTGGTTCTACTTTTCTCCTCTATCTTCTCATGGATCTAAGAAGTTGATTATGATTAATTTATTCTCATATATTTTATTTATGGATATATTTGTTATGTAGTAAATTTAAAATTTAAAAGAGAATGATTTCCAAAAACATCTATTAAATTTTGTGGATAAATATTGTATATATAGAGAATAGAAAATGCAGTAGAAAACTAAATTATATAAATCAAATGATTAATAACTAATCATTAAAATAAATCATAATATTCATTATTTTGTACATTCTTCCTCATAATAAAAACTTTTTAAAAAGGGTCACCATTCTACCATATATCCTCTATAATGAACACTTAGAAGAAAGTTAAGAAAAGATGGAAGTATCTAATGAGGTGTGCATCTTTTCAAAACCACACAATCATTAAGATATTGTTGAACATGCCATAATGATGAGAGGTAAAGATGAGTGTGAATCAACATTATTCCATTTTCAAACAAAATTTCAAACCATAATTGTTTGCAGAACTTGAAAGAAAAACATGCACCATGATATTCAACAATAGACACCAAGATTTTTACATGGGAAATCCAATGAAGGGAAAATGATGGTGAGAGTTACCTAACACTATATGAAAATTAATTACAATATTTTTTTGAGGCCCATTGCATAAGGAAGCTCATTGTTCCTTGATGTACTTGTGAAACAAGATACAAGATTATATGGAATTTCTTAAGAGATATGTTATTTGACAACAAGATACATGGAGTTTACAATAAGAAAAATGAATATGAGATACAATTATAAATGCATATGGCTTATATTGGCATGGAAATTCCTTTTTTTTTATAATTACTTTGTTAAACTAACTGTGCACATTTCATACTCTGAGAATCACCACACATTCAACACACAATAATGACAATCAATTTTTCCTTATGTATTTATGCATCTTCCACAAGACTGAACAATGCTTTAATTAGGTTGGCTCTAAAAGGGATCATTAGATTCAAAATATGAAATGCAAAAGGTTGGCTTCAAACAAGTGGATCATGAAGATAAATGAGTTACAAATAAACAATATATAATACAACCCCAAAAAAATATCTACACACTACAAAACATGTTCCAAATAAAATATAACAGGTCAAGATCAACCAAAAATGAAGATCCAATAATGTTGGACCAAATAAAAGAATATCACCAAAACTACTAATTATACACCCACGTGCTACCAAGAAGAGACCCAAAACAACATGTAGATCAAAATTAAGGCTATGTGGACTATCCATAACCATCCCTATATCCATTTCCTAAAGTAAATCATCAATAAGTACTAGAACAACAAGAGAACCCTACTAATTTGACGAGATAAAGCATCCTAACTTAACAATAGGGTATATGCAGGATCTTGAGGAGTCAAAATAGGCCCTTAAGTGATAATGAAATTTTAGAAAAATAGAGTTAGGCAACTTGTCATAAAAATTTCAATAGCTTATCAACCTTATATATAAAAATTATAAGAATAGAATCTATAGGAAATTGGATGTAGTTTCTAAGATACTAGTTGTTTTTTCAAAAAAAATCTATTTGGTGAAAAATTAAAATTTCAATACAAGGGTGTGTAAATTTCAAGAAAAAAGATAAGAAGTAGGTGTATGTCTGACCACAAGTTAACCACAATCAAATGATAATATTTTTTTTATGAGATTCTAGATATAAGTATAAGACTCATGTTCAGATGTGACATATTTTTTTGTAATTTATTTCCAAATAAATAATTAATTGTGATTTTTTTACTACAACTTTTTCAGAATATAAAAATTCATGTGTCTAATCACCATAACTTGGTCAAAACTTAATAAATTTTAATTTTCTTCTTATAGTATGAAAATCATAAAATATGATGCATGTTTCTTATTTGAAAAATGTTATACCATTTGAAAGTTATATACATTTTTTAATCATCCTATACATCAGGACTTTAGACACAATCTAATTAGAAAATGAATAATAATTATTTATTAAACTCAAAACTAGATTGAACTTATATCGGCAAAAAGATGAGAATCTCCTTAATCAACCCTTTTTGTTTCGTCAATTTTGGGCAAAGAAAAGTCATTAGCTATATGGTTAAAGTTTAGAAACGCATGAAAATCTCATAAACACATTTTTGAGGTTGAATTTATAGGTTTGGAATCCCCAAGCCAAATCCCTTAGCAATCTCAATGCAAAAAAGGAGGGAAAATCTATGCCATAAAAATCAAATATCTAATCCATATTAGATATCCTTTTTTAAAACAACACACGTATTTTAGTAAGATGGGCATAAATTTTACAAGTTTTTATTGAAATTTTGTATTTATAGGTATTGGAAAGGTGATTTAAAGCTCTACATAATGTAATAGGTAGTGTAATAATATCATATATTAAAAAATAATTATAATTAATTTGAGTTGATCCTTCATATTTAAAATATTAAATACTCACACATTTTTTCTTCTAGAGTATCTTTTCCATATCTATTTTGTAACAATCATCTCAAAAAAATGGAAACATTAAGTTAATAATTAATAATAAAATATTTAGTGATTTTTCCAAGGAGAGTAACAAAATTTTGATAAACCATCATCTCTCTCTCTTCCCCCCACCCCCAAGATGTAAGCTCCTAGATCACTTCACCTTGAACCATCTTTTTGTCCCTCTTTACACATATCTCTTTATAAATATTTCTCTACCTATCCCTCAATCCCTTCTTCCTTTTGTCCCTATCAAGCTCTACATTTTTTTCCTACATCTTCATGACTACTTCCTCTACCTCACTATCTCTCCGCTAATATCTATACTTGTCTCTATACCACTCCCTCCCTCCTTTCCTTTCTCTTTCCCTTCATTATATATCTCTCACTAAATATGCCTCCCTCCTTTCCTTTCTCTTTCCCTTCATTATAACTCTATCACTAACTATCCCTCCCTCCATCCATACCTCCCTAATCTCAATCTCTCTTCTCTCTCCCTGATCTCTTTATATATCTCTAGATATATATCTCCTCCTCTCTCACACTCTCTCTAGAGATACCTTTTCTTCCCTCCCTGGATTTTTTTTTTCTCTTTTCATGTGGTTGGAGCATCCACAATCAAAAACCCAAAGGTTCTTCCTCTTTGCATGCAATATTGTTTGCACAATCAGGCTTGGTTCCTTTTTTTTCCTTCTTCTTCATAACCCAAACCTTCTTGGCTTCCACCTTCTTCTCTACTATAATATTAGTTTTTCTAATTTGATTTTGTGAACCATATTTTTTGTCCTCTTTTGTTTAAAAATCCTTATTTTACAATACTTTTCTATGTGCTCATAGTTATGATGGTTATAACATTTTATCTCATTATTGAACATAAGCATAGAAGAATAATCATATTATTGGTTTTTTCTAGTTCTGCAATCAATACTTAAATATGTTTGATCTCATTACATTGGTAGAAAATAGTTACATCTATGTTTCTTAGGATAGAAAATTGATTATAGATTATAAAGTTTAGAGAAGTTGTACGCATAAGCCTACAACCTAAAATTTTATGCCCCTATGAATTGTACATTTATAGCAATAGGCTTACAATTATGAAACATACTAGTTGTTGTTGTGGGAATGACTCCATGCTGGATTTATTGGGGCAACATATCTTGGTCTTCTAACATTTCTTTGCATGTCCTTAACTTTCATTAAACCATCATCATTCTTCCTTTTCTTTCTATTTTTAGTAGCATTGTCTTTATTTTTAGTAGAAACAAAATTATCATTCTTTGGGGAAACATTATGAGTCTTTAAACTCTCAGCAATAGTATTTATGTCAATATTCTTCCTTGGAGTGCTACTAACTTTAATGCCTTCTTTATTCCTTTTCTTTAGGATACAAAATATATATCTCTTTTAGATGAATCTTTATTAGCTGAACATTGGCCAATTTTATAACCAATACCTATTGTATGTTTTGAATTTTTTTTTTTTCTTTAACATGTCATCCAAATAATTTGTGCTACTTTCATTCTTTATTCTTAGCTGAAGATCTTCTTTTCACCACACAAATTTTATTCTCAAAGATACATATTTTGTTCCAAATATTGACACTTCTTTTCCTTTTCATCTAGCTACACTTTCATATTCATAATGCTTTCAAGGATCTTATTCAATTAGTATTGTTTATTTATAGCTTTGCACTTTTACACTTTTTATTATCTTTCCTTAACCTGGGAATTTCTTCAATAGCACGCTCTATCTCTCATTCCAAGTCATCCTTAACCTTAATTTCATCTTTTTCATCACTACCAAATGAATTAAAACCTTTAGATTGAGTACCATTACCACTCTTTGACTTTGACTCTCCATTCAACTCTTCTTGATCCATGAATACATTTGCTTCATTTCCTTCTTCACTATTTTTCAAACCTCATTCTCTTTCATCATTAACTGCATTACTTTCTATGGTTTATAGAATTTAATTCTTGCTAAAATTCCTTCTCTTTGGTTTAAAGAATGTTCTTCCTTTATCTTGACATTTTTCTTCTCTTTTTCTACTTTCTTGTTGTATGGACATTTGGTATAAAAGTTTCCTATCTTCACGTGTAGTTAAAACATTTGAAGAGAATCTTTCAGCTATACTTGCTTGATCATTTACTTAGTTTACTTACAAATTTTATCTCAATGGAATCAAGTTCTTCATCACCTATATTGATTTCAACTTATTTTCCTTTCTTCTCAGTGGTGAAAGAAGCTTCTTTATTAGAAGTTCAATCCTTTACTTTCCCCATCCCATAAGTTGATAATGAACCAAATAATTCATCCATGGAGAAACTACTTAAGTCTTTATATTCTTCAATAGTTGAAACCTTGGTATCATATCTTACTGTTAATGATCTTAAAACCTTTTTGACTATAACATACTCAAGAACATTCTCACCAAGTCCTCTTACAACATTGATTATTTCATCTAATCTTAAGAATTAATCAACTATTTTATCATCTTATCTCATTTTTAGTACTTCAAACCGATCTCTAAAGTTTTAAAACTTTTCCTTTATAATTTTAACATCACCTTGATAGATTATTTTTAACTTATCCCAAGTTTTCATTGTATATTTTTAGTGCATGATATTGATAAACTATATATTAGCTAACCCACTAAGACTGGAAATCTTGGATTTAGAATTTTTCTCATACTCTTTATTAGCATTAGGATAAATTTGAGTAGTTGGAGTAACATTATAATCATTTACTACAACCATCCAAACAGCACACCCTAGGGAAGGTAAATAAGTTTCCATTCTTCTACACTAGAAGGCATAGTCAGTCCCATCAAACATAGGGACTTTGATAGAATAATACTCTTGCCTAGCCATGTATTCCTAAACCAAAATATACCCTAGTTGGATAAAGTTGACCAATAGGGAACCTAATGCTTTAATACCAATTGAAGGAACACAAATGACCACTAAGAGTGGGGGTGAATTAGTGGACTTGAAAAAATTCTCTTCTAACCTATTTTCTACTTAATCTAACATGAATGAACAATAGTCACAAAGAAATGATAACAATAAAAGAGCACATGAGGTAATAACATAACAAAAGGCTTACAAGGAAAACCCACGATGGGAAAAACACCTCGGTGAGAATAGGTTCTAGAGTCTACTATTGTAATCTAACCTCACAATAAAAAGAAAGTTGATAACATTCATTTATGGGCACCAAACCCTAACTCAAGAGAACCAAGTCAATTCTTTATGGACACCCATCCAAAGGAGCACCTACCCCTGATCATAGAACCCACTTTGATTAAAAGAATACAATGAGAAGGTTTAATACAATATGATTAGCTTGTTAAAAATGATGCTTTGTAACTCTCTACTTTTGTATGACTATTTATATATGCTTCAATTGTCTTCTTTCGATGCTAAAAAGTACTTTTCTTCACTACACTAATACCTGCAATATCTTCTTTGTTTAAGGTACTTACTTCTACAAGAATACTTCTCTTAAATATGCATTATATTAATATCTCACACAACTACTTATAACACTGTGTTATTGTGCTCTTTCATACTACTAAAAAATCTTTCATATCCTCTATCTCTTACACTTCTTGCATATTAATTCACACACATACCTTTCATATATCTCAAAAAAATATTTATATCACATAATATCTCAACTTCTAATGCTCTATCTTTTCATGTAGATGTTGTTATAGAAATTATAATTTATTCCCTCCTTCACTTACAAACATAAACCTTCTCCCCTTTTTCTTCTCTTCTACCTAATAAATTCATTGTCTGAACTTTTACAACTGTATTATTTATTTTTTACACTCACATTTTCCCTCTCAAAATTCCATCCTTTTCATGCCCAAACTAATACATTCACATTCATGGCTTGTCTTTTTCCATTTTTTTTCCATAGAAAATACTCTTTGTTGATATGTCTACACACAAACCTCTATTTTTTTTAAGGAACGCACATATTCACACATATCTACACATTTTATCTTGTTTAAATAAATGTACACATTCTATATTTTTTGAATAAATGCATTCAATTCAAATTTCTTCTCACCTAGGCAATTTCCTAAATAGATTTTTGCCCTAGGTTAACAAATTCAAACTCTAAGGTGAAAAGCCTCCATCTTTCATCTAATTTTTTATGCTTCTCTTTGAGCCATGAATTTGATTTGAAACCACAATTAGCAAGAACTTCCATATTTGCAAATCAAATAGATTGTGTCTTTCGACCATTCATACTTACTTGGCATTGGTTTTCCATCAATTCAACTGCCTCTATTTAATGCATTATTTCATTTGTTTGAATCTTGTTTTTTGAAATAAAGGGCTTCAACTATAAAGTTTCCATGCTTGGAAATTATTCTTTTTAATTGACCCATCTTTCCTTGCAATGATTGATTACTCATGGATTCCTTTTTGTTTTGTAATTTCCAGAACGATCTTGGTAAGCTACATTAATGTTTCCTTTCAAATATGGTCCACATTTTGTTATGAAAAATATTCATTTTCCACATTTAGTATGTACTCATATATTAATGGTGAGATTTTACTGACAAAATAATACATCTAATTTTTCACCCCTAACTAATCCGACTCACCACATTGTGCACACACAACATGGTATTCAATACCATTTTGGAGTTCATATCTTCATTTCAAAAACTTTGTTTCTTAATTATCCACTTGAATAAAAACCTTAATTTTAGGATTACAACCTTTAAGAAAATTTTTGCAAACAACTCAAACATGACACCATGGAATATACTCACAATGTATGTGGGTTTTATTCAATTACCATGCAATTAGGTTTAGGAATTATGTTCATGTAGCATACTTGTCTTTCTCTTCTCACCAAGGAATTTGTTCATGTTGTTGATTGGTATTCTACTATTGCTAGCTTGCACAAGGTCAAACTATTATCATTTTAACAACAATAACTGAAATAACACATATTATTGTCAAGTAATCTCTTGAACATCCATTTTAGGCACATGTACAAATGAATCTTTTCTACAATAAATTTATTGCATCATGACCACATACAATGTAGGAATTGTTAACTTTTATGCATTGTTTCATGAATATCTTGGCCAGCTTGTTCAACATCTTACTCCCCTTTTGGTATAGTTGACATCAACGATAATTCAAATGTCAAAAAATCTTGTAAATGGTGTTGCAAACACCAATGAGAAAAAAATTAGAAAATGTAGATGAATAATTTATTTTGGGGATGATGGCTATGTAGGTAGAGTTAAACTCCTTTAACATACATCTTTTCCTTCTAGCTTCCTCTATGACCAAGTGGACATCTCTTCTCACAAAGTCTTAGTTCAATTCAAAAAAATGGTGATATGAATCCATTTTTTCCTAGAGCTTTATTAGAGGCCAAGGAGAAAACAAAATTCTATGCGTCTTCAAGATAGAATTATGTCATTAAAAAAATTTTGTGTTCTTCAATGACCAAACTTGGGATGTCATTAAGTATCTCTAAGGAGGAGAAATCTTATTGAGAATGATGAGAGGAGACGAGGTTCATGAATAATTGGGGGGGCTTCCATTTAAATATCCTCATATTTATGAAGATTCACCCCTATAAAATATGTAATGATTTATATTTTGGTTTATTGCCTTTTAAATGTAGTGGCCACAAAAGAACTCTATGTTTCTATCCCCATTCAAAAACTCCAACTCTCTAGATTCTTGTTTCGAATCATTTTTCTCATGAGAGAGGATCTCTTCTAATTTAGATTTCAATTTCATCTCCTTTTCAAAATATTTTCCATCCATTATTCTTCAAATTACTAATTTATTTAACTCTAATAACTCCCTTAGAATCCTTTTTTTTTTTGGAAAAATATTATTGAAGTGGTGAACATTTCAATCCTTGACCTTTTCCTTTAGAAATTCTAGTTTATCATGTAGAGGTGGAACATCTTGGAACCCTAGTAAAAAGGTGCATTTTCCACCAGAACTCCATTATTAGCACAAAGTAGCTGTCACAAAATCACATTGCTTCAAATTTTAAGGATTATCTAAATGAGAACCTTTTCAAAGTGATCTCCAAAGTTATTGGAAAGTGATCAAAATCGGTTAAGTGCATAATTGTGGAGAAGATGTCAAGGGGTGAAGTGAGCCAAGTGTCTGATAGAAAAATTATGTCTAGTCTTTATGTAATCTAGTGAAAGCCTTGCCTCTTATTAGTCCAAGTAAACTTTCCATTATTACTTAGAGGTATTATTCCCCCATCTTTTCACATTTTTTTGTAATACCATTAAATTCATTTCCTAGGATGAAAAATTCCTCCTTAAGGTGAGGGAAAGTGACAATAATCTCTCTCATAGGGCATTTTTAATGTTTTTATAAGAAGGTCCATATATGTTAAATATCTAGAAGGTTTGATGAAACATCCAAATTTTTTTATGAATTCACTATCTTAACATTTAAAAAACCTAACTACCATGGAATAGAGAGGCCCTATAAAGCATCGTTGGCTAGGGTTGATAAAAAAATTCATTTGCTTGAAAATGAACAAATTATATTACTACAATGTAAAATTTGATAAAATTTAAATTGATAACATCTGAGGTAGGAAATTCCATGCTTCTTATTAGATCTAATACACCAAAATGAACCAAAACATTTTTCTAACTATTTAATCCAATTTATAATTAGTCACATAAACTTATATCACAATAATCTTTCTTTAAAAAAATTAAAAATCTTCGATTTTAAAGATTTGATAAGATTAATAATCATATTACGTAAAAGAAATGAATAATATATAGAAATTTGATTTTACATATAAAAAAATAATAAAAAGTTATAAAGGTTAAAATTAACATGGATATAGGCAAGAGCTTATAGCACAACGGTAAGTTGTGAGCCTCTCATCTGGGAGGTCTTGAGTTCAACTTTACTTGAGTTTAACACATTATAATAATTAATCTCAACAAATAATAATTAATCTAGGCTTCGGCCCATTACCTATCAAAAAAATAAAAATTAACATGGATATGAATAATAAAAATTATATATATATATATATAATTGTGAAAGGTATGTATTTTTAATTAAATAAATTTATAAATTAATATAAATATTACATAATAGAAATAGTGGAGATTTGTATTTGAAAAGTTAATCAATTTATCTTTAATAAAAATATTTTTATATATCTCTTCAGAGAAATGATGGTTGTAGAAAGTTTAAAGTTTTTATAAATTGTAAAATTAATATTTTTAACAAAATAAAATAAAATAGTTCAAAGTTTTATATATATATATATATATATATATATATATATATATATATATATATATGTATATATATATATATATATGTATATATATATATATATATATGTATATATATATATATATATGTATATATATATATATATGTATATATATATATATATATGTATATATATATATATATATGTATATATATATATATATGTATGTATATATATATATATATATATATATATATATATATATATATATATATATATATATATATATATATATATATATATATATATATATATATATATAATATTGAAAATCTATTGTGAGTATTGTCATTGTGTGATGGCTAAGTTGTAGTGTTGTTCTTTTCATCAAAGTAGTGATAAGAAATATATTTCAATTACTATAACACTAAGTAGAATATATAATTAATCTTAATAAAGACGAGGATCTCATGTAAAAATGAGCATTACTAGAGTATGCGTTGGAGAAAAAATCTTAAACCACTATTTTCATGAAGTATTAAAAAATAAATTACTTATTTTCAAATAGAAAGACTCTAATTGATTTTTATTTAATCATTTCTTAATTTTATAATTTCATTTTAATGGTCTATTTTAACTATAATTTTGTTGAAACAACAATTTTAGTAATAAAAAATCATATTAATAATTAATATTTTACATTTATATTTACAATGTCTTAGTTTCTATTTTAAAATCATTGTGATAAAAATTTTAAAAATAATATAATATACTACTTTAAATAATTTTGATAACATATTAATATTTTTTATATAAATAAAATTACATTTAAATTTACCTGTAATGAATATAAGCAAAACTTTGAACACCTATAAAAGTTTATATGTACTAACATTTATTTGAAAGTTTTTAAATTATGAAAGAACATGCCATCAATTAATCCCTCTCATAAAATAGTTCAGATACTAAAGGAAGTCTTGTTTAGCCTTGAACAAGTTTCCATGAATTCATTAGTCGTATTGGGAGTGGGGAGAAGCTACAACAAGAGCAGCCTCAATAATTCTTAAAAAAAACACAGGTTTGTTGTCGTGTGGTTCAGAGGTAACATTTATTTTATTTTAGTATAGTTTATTAATTTAATAGTCATTTAGTTTTAACCTAAATAACACTAGAGAACCTTGAACTAAGCTTTTGAATAACTAAATAAAATGATTAAAATGCCTTTCTCTATCAAAAGAACGCAGGTCAGTGATGAACGAAAACATGGAAAGAAGAATTTGTACTGTTGGCAAAGGAAAACCTAATAAACTTATAAAACTTATTGTTCAATCTTTGAGAAACTTTGAGAAAGAGATGAGAATGGAATTGGGTTTCAGTTATTGCCTGTAATCCTTTGCTTTGCCTTGCCCATTACTTCATTCCACTCGCCTGCTTCTCTTCACTCTCTGCCATGCTTTCTTTTCGACTCTACACAAGAATACAATCCAATTAAGTTATTGAATTGTGACTGTAAGAGACACAGACAGCCATAAGCACAGGAGAAAGAAAAAAACAAACATAACTGTTGTGAATTCATTATATAGGAAAGTGGATTGTCTTGACATAAGGTTTTAGGTCAAGTATATTGTGAGTGGGGTGACAGCAATTGTTTGAACATTAGGCAACCGTCATTCTTTATGTTGGTATTGTTGTTCGTATATTTAGTGTGGCCAGCAGTTGAGAACTAATGGTCCAACAAGGGTTGTTGTTTTGACAATTACTATGATGTTAATAGAGGAAGTAGAGGTGTCAGCTACTCTAGTCACGTCGACCAAACACATGCAAATCTGCTTCCAATAGCATGGAAATGGAATGAAGCTGCTCATATTCCTTTGAACAAATAACTAGCTTGCAAATCTAAATAACGGCAACTTAGAATAAAAAAATGTAGATATGCGTGGGGATGCCTACCTTGAATTTTTCTGTCCTTTGGGAGTCGCTATGTGGATTGACTTTTTATAACCATTTGGATATGTCAACTATTCTTAACCATGAACCTATTGGCTACATTTCATTTTGTTTATTTGAAGGCCAAGTTATTCTTCGCTCTAGTTTTCTCACTACCTTGGATGCTAGTATACTATTCATTAGATGCTAACACCTCTAGTTTATACAATTTAAAAGTTTTTTTAATTTTTTTTCTTAATTGTTGATTTTAACTTTTTTATTTCTACTCGTGTCTAAATAGTCTAAAGCTATATGTTATTTTTATGAAAAAAAAATTATTAGATAAAAATATAATAACAATCATACCAAATCTAATACTAAAGGTACAAGCATCTAAAGTAGTAATTGGTAAAAAAAAAAAAATATGAAATATAAAGTACATTATAAGTTATTAATATTTTTCTACAATTTTACCAACTCTTCATTTAATGTTTGATTTGTTGCATATTTTGGAAAGACATCCTTCTTTTGATCTTGACAACATATACAAAATATTGTGATAATAATGAATTATTTTAAGATGAAAAAATTCCAAAGTCTTCAATAAGAATAAAATTTATAGTAAGATGACAAAAAAACTATCAATTAGCTCCTACATATACCATGTAAAAATGTTTTCATTGATGTCACTATTTTGGTTTGGAGGTCTGCCAACTTGACTCTGACTTATTTTGGTATCAGATCAGTATGGTCTAGCATGTGTTTAGGTCATATTAATGTTGAATAGACCAAATAATTGAGAAGGGGGGGGGGGGGGGGGGAGTGAATCAGTTATTCCAAAACACTTTCTAAAACTTATATTCAACCAATAAGCACTTAAACCATTCAAATAATTAAAATTGATAAAAACATGAAAGAACAAGAACAATCGGCATCATAACACTAGATATAATGCGGAAACCCAAATTGGGAAAAACCATGGAGAAACTAATTCTCATGAAATGAACACCAATTAAGGTGACACTGGTTAATGTAATTTTTACAAGGGCTCATTGTCAGTTTGCTCACTGTTATTTGGATCACCATCAATCAAGCTAACTACCCTTATACAAAAGATGTATTGCAAATGTTTTACTAATTATAGATTACAAAGTTTAGAGCAAGTGTACAAAAAATCCTACATCCTAAAATTTTATGCCCCTATGAATTACATTTATAGCAATAGCCTTACAATTATGAAACATACTAGTTGTTGTTGTGGGAATGACTCCATGCTAGATTTCTTGGGGCAACATATCTTGGTCTTCTAACATTTCTTCTCATGGCCTTAACTTTCATTAAACCATCATCATTCTTCCTTTTCTTTTTATTTTTAGTAGCATTGTCTTTCTTTTTAGTAGAAACAAAATTATCATTTTTGGGGAAACATCGTGAGTCTTTAAACTCTCAGCAGTAGTATTTATGTCAATATTCTTCCTTGGAGTGCTACTAAATTTAATGTCTTCTCCATTCCTTTTCTTTAGGATACAAAATATATATCTCTTTTAGATGAATCTTTATTAGCTGAACATTGTCCGATTTTATAACCAATACCTATTGTATGTTTTGAATATACTTTTTTCTTTAACGTGTCATCCAAATAATTTGTGCTACTTTCATTCTTTATTCTTATTTGAAGATCTTCTTTTCACCTCACAACTTTTCTTCTCAAAGATAGCACCTTTTATTCCAACTATTGATACTTCTTTTCCTTTTCATCTAGATATGATTTCATTACTTCACTTATTCTTTTGGCTTCTTCTAGCTACATTTTCATATTCATAATGCTTTGAAGGATCTAATTCAATTAGTATTGTTCATTTGTAGCTTTGCACTTTTACACTTTTTATTATCTTTCGTTAACATGGGAATTTCTTCAATAGCACGCTCTATCTCTCATTCCAAGTCATCCTTAGCCTCAATTTCATCTTTTTCATCACTCATTCCAAGTCATCCTTAGCCTCAATTTCATATTTTTCATCACTACCAAATGAATTAAAACCTTTAGATTGAGTACCATTACCACTCTTCGAATTTTAATCTTCATTCAACTCTTCTTGATCCATGAATACACTTGCTTCATTTCCTTCTTCACCACTGTCCAAAAATTATTCACTTTCATCATTAACTGCATCACTTTCTATGCTTTATAGAATTTAATTCTTGCTAAACTCCTTCCCTTTGGTTTAAAGAATGTTCTCCCTTTATCTTGACCTTTTTCTTATCTTTTTCTTCTTTCTTGTTGTATATCTAGCATAAAAGTTTCCTATCTTATTGTGTATTTAAAACATTTGAAGAGAATCTTTCATCTATACTTACTTGATTCTTTCCTTAGTTTACTTACAAATTTTGTCTCAGAGGAATCAGGTTCTTCATCACTTATATTTTTTTCAACTTATTTTCCTTTCTTCTCAGTGGTGAAATAAGCTTCTTTCTTAGAAGGTTGAGCCTTTAATTTCCCCATCCCATAAGTTGATAATGAACTAAATAATTCATCCACGGAGAAACTACTTAAGTATTTTTATTCTTCAATAGTTGAAACCTTGGTATCATATCTTAATGTTAATGATCTTAAAACCTTTTTTACTATAACATTCTCACCAAGTCCTCTTACAACATTAATTATTTCATCTAATCTTAATAATTAATCAACTATTTTCTCATCATATCTCATTTTTAGTCCTTCAAACCTATCTCTAAAGTTTTGCAACTTTGCCTTCATAATTTTAACATCACCTTGATAGATTATTTTTAGCTTATCCCAAGTTTTCATTGCATATTTGTAGTGTATGATATTGATAAAATCTATATTAGCTAACCCACTAAGAATGGAACTCTTGTCTTTAGAATTTTTCTCTTCCTCTTTCTTAGCATTAGGATAAATATGAGGAGTTGGAGTAACATTATAATCATTTACTATAGCCATCCAAACATCAAACCCTAGGGAAGGTAAATAAGTTTCCATTCTTCTACTCTAGAAGGCATAGTTAGTCTCATCAAACATAGGGACTTTGATAGAATAGTAATCTTGTCTAGCCATGTATTCCTAAACAAAAATATACCCTAGTTGGATAAAGCTGACCAATAGGGAACCTAATGTTTTGATACCAATTGAAGGAACACAAATGACCACTAAGAGGGGGGTGAATTGGTGGACTTGAAAAAATTCTCTTCTAACTTCTTTTATACTTAATCTAACATGAATGAACAATAGTCACAAAGAAATGATAACAATAAAAGAACACATGAATTAATCACATAACAAAAGTCTTACAAGGAGAACCCGTGATGGGAAAAAAACCTCTGTGAGAGTAGGTGCTAGAGTCTACTATTGCAATCTAACATCACAATAAAAAACAAGTTGATAACATTCATTTATGGGCACCAACCCCTAACACAAGAGAACCAACTCAATTCTTTATAGACACCCATCCAAAGGAGCACCTACCCCTGATCATAGAACCCACTTTGATTAAAATAATACAATGAGAAGGTTTAATACAATATGAGTAGCTTGTTAAAAATGATGCTTTGTATCTCTTTACTTTTGTATGATTGTCTACATATGCTTCAGTTGTCTTCTTTCGATGCTACATAGTACTTTTCTTCACTACATTAATACCTGCAATGTCTTCTTTGTTTAAGGTACTTACTTCTACAAGAATACTTCTCTTAAATATGCATTATATTAATATCTCACACAACTTCTTATAATATTGTGTTATTGTACTCTTTCATACTACTGCAAAATATTTCATCTATCCTCTGTCTCTTACACTTCTTTCATATTAATTCACACACACACCTTTCATATATCTCAAAAAAGTATTTATATCACATAAAATCTCAACTTCTAATGCTCTATCTTTTCATGTGGATGTTGTTATAGAAATTATAATTTATTCCCTCCTTCACTTACAAACATAAATCTTCTCCCTTTTTTCTTCTCTTATACCTAATAAATTCATTGTCTGAACTTTTACAACTATATTATTTATTTTTTACACACACATTTTCCCTCTCAATCCATCCTTTTCATGCCCAAACTAATACATTCACATTCATGGCTTCTCTTTTTCCATTTTTTTCCACAAAAAATCCTCTTTGTTGATGTGTCTATACACAAACCTCTAGTTTTTTTTAAGTCACACACATATTCACACATATCTACACATTTTATCTTGTTTAAATAAATGTACACATTCTATGTTTTTTGAATACATACATTCACTTCAAATTTCTTCTCACCTGGGTAATTTCCTAAATAGATTTTTTCACTAGGTTAACAAATTCAAACTCTAAGGTGAAAAGCCTCCATCTTTCATCTAATTTTTGATGTTTTTCATTGAGTCATGAATTTGATTTGAAACCACAATTAGCAAGCACTTCTAGATTTGCAAATCAAACAGATTGTGTCTTGCGACCATTCATACTTACTTGGCATTGGCTTTCCATAAACTCATTTGCCTTCATTTAGTGCATTAGTTCCTTTTTTCGAATCTTGTTTTTCAAAATTAAGGGCTTCAACTATAGAGTTTCCATGGTTGGAAATTATTCTTTTTACTCGACCCATCTTTCCTTGCAATTAATGACTCACTCATAGCTTCCTTTTTGTTTTGTAATTCCCATAATGATCTTGGTAACCTATCATTAATGTTTCTTTTCAAATATGGTCCATATTTTGTTCTGAAAAATATTCATTTTCCACATTTAGTATACTCATATGTTAATGGTGAGATTTTAGTGACAAAATAATACATCTAATTTTTCACCCCTAACTAATCCAACTCACCACATTGTGCACACACAACATGGTATTCAATACCATTTTGGATTTCATATCTTCATTTCAAAAACTTTGTTTCTTAATTATACACTTGAATAAAAACCTTACTTTTAGGATTACAACCTTTAAGAAAAGTTTTGCAAACAACTCAAACATGACACCATGGAATATACTCACGATGTATGTGGGTTTTATTTAATTACCATGCAATTAGGTTTAGGAATGAGGTTCATGTAGCATACTTGTCTTTCTGTTGTCACCAATGAATTTTTCCATGTTGTTGATTGGTCTTCTACTATTGCTAGCTTGCACAAGGTCAAAATATTACCATTTTAACAACAATAACTGAAATAACACATATTATTGTCAAGTAATCTCTTGAACATCCATTTTAGGCACATGTACAAATGACTCTTTGCCACAATAAATTTCTTTCATCATGACCACATACAATGTAGGAATTGTTAACTTTTCTACATTGTTTCATGAATATCTTGGCCAGCTTGTTCAACATCTTACTCCCCTTTTGGTATAGTTGACATCAATGATAATTCAAATGTCAACAAATATTGTAAATGGTGTTGCAAACACCAATGAGACAAATAATAGAAAATGTAGATGAATAATTTATTTTGGGGATGATGGCTATGTAGTAGAGTTAAATTCCTTTAACATACATGTTTTCCTTCTAGCTTCCTCTATGACCAAGTGGACATCTCTTCTCACAAAGTCTTATAAATTCAAAAAAATGTGATATGAATCCATTTTTTCCTAGAGCCTTATTAGAGGCCAAGGAGAAAACAAAATTTTATGCATCTTCAAGATAGAAGTATGTCATTAAAAGTTTTAGGTTTTCTTTAGTAATCAAACTTAGGATGTCATTAAGAATATCGAAGGAGAAGAAATCAGATTGAGAATGATAGGAGGAGATGAGGTTCATGAAGAATTTCGAGGGGCTTCCATTTAGATATGCTCATATTTATGAAGATTTACTCCTATAAAATATGTAATGCTTTATATTTTGGTTTATTGTCTTTTAAATTTAGTGGCCACATGAAAGAACTCTATGTTTCCATCCCCATTCAAAAACTCCAACTCTCTAGATTCTTGTTTCTCATGAGAGAGGATCTCCTCTAATTTAGATTTCAATTTCATCTCCTTTTCAAAATATTTTCCATCCATTACTCTTGAGATTACTAATTCATTTAACTCTAATAACTCCCTTAGATTCTTTTTTTTTGGAAAAATATTCCTAAAGTGGTGAATATTTCAATCCTTGACCTTTTCCTTTAGAAATTTTAGTTTATTAGGTAGAGGTGGAACATCTTGGAACCCTAGTAAAAAGGTGCATTTTCCACTAGAACTCCATTATTGGCATAAATGAGCCGTCAAAAAATTACATTGCTTCAAATTTTAAGGATTATCTAAATGAGAACCTTTTCAAAGTGATCTCCAAAGTTATTAGAAAGTGATCGAAATCGATGAAGGGCATAATTGTGGAGAAGATACCAAGGGGTGAAGTGAGCCAAGTGTTTGATAGAAAAATTATGTCTAGTCTTTATGTAATCTAGTGAAAGCCTTGCCTCTTATTAGTCCAAGTAAACTTTCCATTATTGGGAAGACAATCTAACAAATGGTTTTAATTAATTAATTCTTTATAATATTCCATCACCTTACTTAGAGGTATTATTCCCCCATCTTTTCACTTTTTTTTGTAATACCATTAAAGTCATTTCCTAGGATGACAAATTCCTCCTTAAGGTGAGGGAAAAGTGACAATAATCTCTCCCATAGTGTAGTACCTCCGTATTTTGCTTTTAGTTTTATCAGTGCCGTACTCTTTTAGGCCACATTGCATGTGTGCATCTATGGATATTGTTTCAATGATTGTGGATTTATCTGGATTATGTTCATGCTATGATGATATGTGATTTCATATTTAGATGGTTATGTTATTATGATGTGATGTTTCATGTTTCAGTTGGTTTATGATATACTTACCCCATACTAGCATGTGTATGGTGTTCATATGTATGTATCTATATTATGTGTCTTTATGGTAGAGGGCGGAGGCATAGTTACTCGCTTTGTCGAGATCTACACGATTGACCGTACCCTATCATTGCTTGTTATATGTTGTATGTACATGCTTTGTTTGGTGATGACAGATTTGCAGGTACAGGGCATCGTCTTCCCTGAATTGGCAGGAGTGAGCATGCCCACATACATTCATCTCATGGTAAAGAGGGGAGATAGTATTCAGACCCAAAACCCAATCCTTAGCCTATTTATCCTAATTGATGGATAAAGTGTCGGTTGACTACCTTGCCCAAGTTTGGTCAGGTTGACCTAATTCATGGATCCCATCTTGTGAGATTGTTTGATGCATGAATGTTCCTGAAATATTGCTTTGATTTAATTATTTTGCTATGGTTATTTTAATTAATTATATAGTGGGAAAATAATTATTAAAGTATTTTTTTTTATGTCATTGAATGATTATTAATTAATTAAAAAATCAAATATGAGAATATTTGAATTTAATTAATTAATTGTGCTAAATTTTGATTTAATACATTTTTTTTAAATTGTTGAAGAATTAGTGCATGTTTTAATTGTGTTATAAATTATTAAATAATTTAAATGTGAAATTTTATTTTGCATGTGCTTTATTTATTTATTTATGTGAAATTGGATTTCATAGGATAACTTGTAAATAGAGTTCCATGTGAGATGTGCATGAATAATACATTTTATAATTAAATATTGGTATTTTCCCTCAACTCAAGAAGAGGAGTTTGAATAGGAGTGGTCCGGTGACTCATTAGGGTTTTGCATGATAGGTGGGTTTGATTTTCTATTTGTGGAAAATTTACATTCATTTTGGATAACTAGGTTTTGTTGGAATTTTCAATTTTGGGTGAGGAAGCATTTTTGGAATATTTTGTGCTTTCTTGTGTTCTTGAGAATTTGGTGTGAGAATTTTTCTGGGTGAGGTGTGTGTGCATCTGGAATTGGAATTCTACAAGCTGTGATTCAGAGTTGCAGGATTGAGCTCTACATTTTCAGATTTGGGAGATTCAGCATCCTACAGGCAATTCCATCTCAGTTTCTTGCATTGGATTGAGGTAGGGGATTGATTTGATCTTTCTGTAATTTTATTTATAAAATTTTCATTATATAGTTGTTCTTGATTTGATTTGAGGATGCAAATCTATTTTTCAATTATATTTTATTATGGGTATTAGGAAACCCTTTGTTTGATGCTATTGATTTTATATTGTGACTTGGCATAGAAATGTTATGCTGCTGAAATTTTTGAGAAAAATTCATCCTAGGGCATTTAGAAAAAAAAAAATTTAAATCTCTATAGTAAGTTCTATAGTATGAATGATTTAATTAAATGGGTTGATCTTAAAAATTCAATTTGAGTTGGAAAAATACATTCTGTGTAAAAAAAATCTTATTCTCTGTAAAATATACATAGTAAAAAAAATTATTCTGGAAAAGACAAAAAAAAGATGCCTTTGATTTTAATTGGTTGAGGTTGAAATCAATAAGTTAAATCTATTTGTTAAAAAATCTATTAAAAAAAAATTTGGTCTTCATATTTCCAATTCTGGAAATAAAAAGAGACAGTCTGCCATTTTCATTTTTGAAAATACCAGACCTGTCAAATCAATCATTTTTTTTTTTTGTTAAATATAATATATAGTTATTATTTTAATAAATGAAATGTAATGCATATTAAAAAAATATTAATTTGTATGTTTTATGATAATGCTTTGTTTTTTGTTTTTAAAAAAAATTGTTTTAAAAGAAAAAGTGCAAAGCACTTTAACCTGCAACGCAGGGTACTTGCGCAGGCAGGTACACTGTGCACGGGTAGTACCTACAGGCGCAGGTACACTACGCATGGATCAGGACTTGGGGGGTGCGGTGGGCCCCCCCACCTTTAATTGTTTGATATGTTTTTTTTTTATTATTAATTTTTATTTTATAAAATATATTTGATAAAAGTTTTATTTTATAAAATATATTTTATAAAAGTTTTATTTTATAAATATGTTTTATTAAAAAAAAAGTTTTATTTAAATTTTATTTTAATAAATTTTATGATGTTAATTTGTAATAATAAATTTATTAATTAATTTATTTTACTTTGTTAATAATGAATTTATTGTATTAGTTTAATAAATTTTATTAACAAATTTTATTTTGTGAGAATTAAACTTTGAGGTTTAATAGTATTTTATAATTAAACTTTTATTTTATTTATTATTTGTTTAATAAATATTGTCTTATTGGAAGATATACCTTGTGTTCTTTGGATAGTTAATTAGGCTTAGTCAATTAAATAAATTATGATTGTCTATTCAATATTAGTTTAAATGTAAAGAATATTACGTGTTGTTTTATTATGGTCAAATTAGATTTTTACTCAATGATGTAAACGCATGATTTATCTTCTCATTTATACATGTATTATTTTCTACTATAATTGGTTATTTTCCACAGTATGAATTTTATCTTTCCTGTATGTTTGGGTTATCAGTATTATGGGATCTAGATGACCTAGGAGAGATAGAGGCTTGGGAATTATCTGTTATTCAATCTGGTTATCATGTTTGGCGTGAGTGTGATCTATTTTGTTCCAGATGGCCTTATAGGCTCTTGTTGTTTTATGAGACTTAGTGATTAGGATTATGTAGTCAATCCTAGTTTCTGTGATGGTTCTGGATGTGTGACTATTTGTTTTTATCTGAGTTTAGATCTAGGAGAGATCTTTGAGCCTAGGGTAGTTTACCTAGATATGTGATAGGAGGTGGCTTGCAATAAGCGTTGGGGCCCACAAGTGGCTGTTGTTGACCACTTATTGTAAGTTATTGTAAACAAGTGATAACCTAATTAAATTAAGGGAAACAAATGAACCTAATAAGATAGTTTTTCCTCTCCCATGCTTGAGTGCTAGTATAGACTCAGTTGAGGATGAGATGATGCTTGCCGCCTATTGAGGTGCGTGTTCTGGCATAGTTAATGGCTTCGTCAGTATGAGAAGTCATTGATTCTGTGTATGGTCACTTGAGTGCTAGAATCCAGAGTGATTACCAGGATGAGACTCAAGGGTTAGACGTACATGATGACACCTACCTACACATAGTCTAGTTATCCTACAAGGTCGGTTGCCTCTGGATTAGTGAGTCATACCTTTCGCTACTTTTGTTGACCTTGAGTTAGTAAGCTATCAGGAATCCTTTCCTAGTGGTGTTTCCTGTATGGACTTGATTTTCCGTTTGGGGTCCGATGTTATCTCCTCAGCACGGTGGAGTAGACCTTTGTGGTTCTACACAAACGGGTGGTAGTGTTTCTTTACCATTCGAGATTCGACACCCTGGTACTAGTGCTTGATGGTGTCTTTCAAGTTGGATTCCTTATGTTACTTCTTCAATGATGTTCTTATGTACTTATTCTTTATTGTAAATCTTGTATTAGAGTATCGCATGAGATACCTAATCTGGATATTGTAATGTAGTTGTTTGAATGATTAATGCATACCCTGCGACATGTGCAGTGGATGTATGTTTATTAGAATTAATGATTGAACATGGAATGTAAACAATACGATGTAATGGTTGTATTTATTTTATGGAATCATTTGTTGATGTTATTTGTTATGTTATGATAGTAAGTAATACTACGTCATGGGACCCATTAGAGTTGTAACCTGTGTTTATAATGTGTGTTATGTGAAATAATGGTTATTGCTTCATGTGATTGTATATCTTGAATGTTAACTTTAGAAAAAAAAATTTGTTCACCAAACTTAGTATCATGTTTTAGGTTAGTTTCTTTTGGGTTCCCTAGCGGGGCATTACACATAGGGCATTTTTATTGTTTGTGTAAGAAGGTCCATATATGTTAAATATCTAGAAGGTTTGATGAAACATCCAATTTTTTTATGAAGTCACTATCTCAACATTTAACAAACCTAACTACCATGGAATAGAGAGTCCCTATAAAGCATCATTGGCTAGAATTGATAAAAAATTTCATTTGCTTGACAATGAACAAATTATATTACTACAATGTGAAAGTTGATAAAATTTAAATTGATAACATTTAAGGTAGGAAATTCTATGCTTCTTATTAGATCTAATACACCAAAAGGAACCAAAACCTTTTTCTAACTATTTAATCCAATTTATAATTAGTCACATAAACTTATATCACAATAATCTTTCTTAAAATTTTAAAATAATTTTTAATTCTAATAAAAATCTTCAATTTTAAATATTTAATAAGAATAATAATCATATTGTACGTAAAACGAATAAATAAAATATAGAAATTTGATTTTACCTATAAAAAAAAAATTTTAAAGTTATAAAGGTTGAAATTAACATGAGTAATATGATATATATATATATATATATATATATATATATATATATATATAAGGTAGGTATTTTTAATTAAATAAATTTACAAATTAATATAAATATTACATAATAGAAATAGTGGAGATTTGTATTTTAAAAGTTAATCAATTTATCTTTCATAAAAATATTTCTATATATTTCTTCAGAGAAATGATGCTTGTAGAATGTTTAAAGTTTTCATAAATTTTAAAATTAATATTTTTAACAAAATAAAATAAAATAGTTTAAAATATATTTTGTAAGGAGAATATGTTAATGTACTAAATGTATTTAATCTTTTAAACTATAAATTGATATTTTTTCTTATAAAAAGTAAAACTATTGAAATTATACATAGCTTTGTTCTTTTCTAAAATTTTATATATATATATATATATATATATATATATATATATATATATATATAATTTAGTTATTCATTTAATATTGAAAATCTAGTGTGAATATTGTCATTGTGAAATGGCTAAGTTGTAGTGTTGTTCTTTTCATCAAAGTAGTGATAAGGAATATATTTCAATTACTATAACACTAAGTAGAATATATAATTAATCTTAATAAAGATGACGATCTCATGTAAAAATGAGCATTACTAGGGTATGCGTTAGAGAACAAATCTTAAACCACTAATTTCATGAAGTATTAGAAAATAAATTACTTATTTTCAAATAGAAAGACTCTAATTGATTTTTATTTAATCATTTCTTAATTTTATAATTTCATTTTAATGGTCTATTTTAACTATAATTTTGTTGTAACAACAATTTTTAATAATAAAAAATCATATTAATAATTAATATTTCACATTTATATTTACAATGTCTTAATTTCTATTTTAAAATCATTATGATAAAATTTTAGAAAATAATATAATATACTTCTTTATATAATTTTGATAATTTATTAATAGTTTTTATATAAATAAAATTACATTTAAATTTACCTATAATGAATATAATCAAAATTACCTTTGAACACCTATAAAAGTTTATATGTACTAACATTTATTCGAAAGTTTAATTTGACATTTTAAAATTATGAAAGAACATGCCATCAATTAATCCCTGTCATAAAATAGTTCAGATACTAAAGAAAGTCTTGTTGAGCCTTGAACAAGTTTCCATGAATTCATTAATGGTATTGGAAGTGAGGAGAAGCTACAACAAGAGCAGCCTCATTAATTCTTCAAAAAAACACTGGTTTGTTGTCGCGTGGTTCAGAGGTAACATTTATTTTATTTTAGTATAGTTTATTAATTTAATAGTGATTTAGTTTTAACCTAAATAACACTAGAGAACCTAGAACTAATCTTTTGAATAACTAAATAAAATGATTCAAATGCCTTTCTCTATCAAAAGAACGCAGGTCAGTGATGAACGAGAACATGGAAAAAAGAATTTGTACTGTTGGCAAAGGAAAACCTAATTATAAACTTATAAAACTTATTGTTCAATCTTTGAGAAACTTTGAGAAAGAGATGAGAATGGAATTGGGTTTCAGTTATTGTCTGTAATCCTTTGCTTTGCCTTGCCCACTCGCCTGCTTCTCTTCACTCTCTTCTCTCTACGCAAGAGATACAATCCAATTAAGTTATTGAATTGTGACTGTAAGAGCCACAGACAGCCATAAACACAGGAGAAAGAAAAAAACAAGCTTAACTGTTGTGAATTCATTATATAGGGAAGTGGGTTGTCTGCATATAAGGTTTTAGGTCAAGTATATTGTGAGTGGGGTGACAGCAATTGTTTGAACATTAGGCAACCGTCATTCTTTATGTTGGTATTGTTGTGCGTATATTTAGTGTGGCCAGCAGTTGAGAACTAATGGTCCAACAAGGGTAGTTGTTTTGACAATTACTATCATGTTAATAGAGGAAGGAGAGGTGAGAGCTACTCTATTCACGTCGACCAAACACATGCAAATCTGCTTCCAATTGCATGGAAATGGACTGAAGCTCCTCATATTCCTTTGAACAAATAACTAGCTTGCACATCTAAAGAACGGTAACATAGAATCAAAAACTGTAGAGATGCGTGGGAATGCCTACCTTGAATTTTTCTGTCCTTCGGGAGTCGCTATGTGGATTGACTTTTTATAACCATTTGGTATGTTAACTATTTTTTACCATGAACCTATTGGTTACAATTCATTTTTTTTTTAAGGCTAAGTTATTCTTCGCTCGAGTTTTCTCACTACCTTGGATGCTAGTATACTATTTATTAGATGCTAACAACCCTAGTTTATGCAATTTAAAAGTTTTTTTAATTTTTTTTCTTAATTGTTGATTTTAACCTTTTTTATTTCTACTTCTGTCTAAATAGTCTAAAGCCATATGTTATCTTTATGAAAGAAAAAATTATTAGATGAAAATATAATAACAAGCATACCAAATCTAATACTAAAGCTACAAGCATCTAAAGTAGTAATTGGTAAACAAATAATAATATGAAATATAAAGTACATTATAAGTTATTAATATTTTTCTACAATTTTACCAACTCTTTATTTAATGTTTGATTTGTTGCATATTTTGGAAAGCCGTCCTTTTTTTGATCTTGACAACATATACAAAATATTGTGATAATAATGAATTATTTTAAGATGAAAAAACTCCAAAGTCTTCAATAAGAATAAAATTTATAGTAAGATGATAAAAGAACTATCAATTAGCTCCTACATATACCATGTAAAAATGTTGTCATTGATGTCACTATTTTGGTTTGGAGGTTTGCCAACTTGACTCTGACTTATTCCTGTATGAGATCAATATGGTCTAGCATGTGTTTAGGTCAGATTAATGTCGAATAGACCGAATAATTGAGACAGGTGGGGGGGGGGGGAGTGAATCAGTTATTCCAAAACACTTTTTAAAAATTATTTTGAACTAGTAAGCACTTAAACCATTCAAATAATTAAAATTGATAAAAACATGAAAGAACAAGAATAATCAACATCATAATGTAGTACCCCAAAAATGGGCTATAAGTTCATTAATCTTCTACATCTACAAATCGAACGAAATCAACATCAAAGTCCTAATCTAAGGCACATCTAAACATCATCGAATCATAATTGATTATCTTAAATTCTGCATCGGAGAATATTCCTAGCAATATTCTTAATTATCTTAATTACCTTTAATTTAATGATTATTTGGCGATAAATCACATTTATCCTAAAATTTGATTAATTGAATATTTTCATATTTAATTAATTAGATTTAATATTTGCCACTTAATTGTTTAATTAAATTTAATTCTATCTATTATTAATTGTATTATTTAATTTTGACAATAAATCCAATATCCTATGAATAATTGATTAAATTCTTATTTAATTAATTAAAGCATGTTGTCATTATTTAATAATATAGTTTTTAATAAAAGTTTGATTAAATGATTGATTAACCCATAAATCAATTATTTATTTTCAAAAATCAGTTAAGTTGAGCATAAATCACTTTATTTATTTAATTAATTCATAATTATTATGCACATTCAAAAGAAACAGTTAAACTCCAAATTAGAAAATCAATGCAAAGTGTTGACTTTTTAGAGCTCAACATCCTTTTGGAGTTCAAAAAGCTGATCTAAACTCTAATTTGAGTTAAAAAGCTAATTTTGCATGATTTGCATATTTTTGTGAATTAAATTATCTTTATTTAAAAATAACTCAAAAATCAAGTTGAGTTAATCTGAGTGATTTATGGCTTTTTTTTTCATGCACCTCCAAAGCCTTGAATTTCTATAAAAACAAGACTCAGCTCTTCATAATTCATCTCTCAAATCCACAAGAATTGCATAATCACGCTGGAGAATTGAAATTGGGAGAATCAAAGCTTATTGCGAATCAAAGCTATTGTGAGATCAATTTTTTTTTTTTACATTCATTTAGATTCTTTTTCATATCATTGTTAGATCATTTTATCATAGATCAATTTTCATATTAGCACAGATTCATATCATTTTTCATCTTATTGCATAGAAAATATCAAAAATATAGATTAATTGCATTCATATTTCATATCTAGATCAATTGCATTCAAATTTTTCATTTAGGTGTCATCTAGGTCACTAATCTCGATAATAATCTGAGAACATCATACTCGCACCTATTAGAAGGCAATAAATCGCCTGGTTAGATTAGATTTTAATTTTGCACGATTTTGATTTTTGCTAACCTCTAATGTTTTATTGAAGTGTTGTGTCTACAGATCAGGTACGATTTTCACACACACATTTATGGCACCCACTGTGGGGCAACCCACCTTTACATGCTAGTTTTGATTTTTTTGGGGAGCTAAAACTTTAAAATTTCAAAGATTTAATTTTATCTCTCAAATGGCTTAGATTTTTGCTCTAAAATTTTTTTTGCAAGTTGGACACATATCAGAGAAGCTACAGTAAACAATTCTAAATTTTTTGATATGTTTTGAATTTTTAATAATTTTTTCTTGAAATTCTGGAAAAAATTAATATCTTACGCAAATTAGCATATTTTTCAAAAAAATTTATATTTTCGAAAAGCTCTTTAAATTATATAGGGGGTCCATTCTTTGTGTTTTAAATTTGGATGCAATATAATAGCTCAAATAGTCAATTTATAAAAACTAGTCTGTTTTGATAAAACGGGTCTCTAGGGCACAAATGAATAGATTTTTTTAAAATTTTTACATTTTTAGAAAACTCTCTATTTTTTAGTAGGGGTCTTTGTTACACATTTTTATTTTTATGGCTGAAATCATATCAAAAAAATTAGATCTTGTTGACTAGGTCAAATGCAGCAAAAAAATAAAAGTTCTGTGATGGGTATGCACTTATTTTTTTTACATGGTTCAATAAATGATATGAGTTGTCATTTGGGTTAATTTCTGATTATTATTTCTGATAATAATTGATTTTTAGAGCTAACCCTATGGTTTTCATAAGTTGAATATATGTTGCATATCGTGTTTGTTTCTTTACTTGTTGGAGAGTTCGTCACTTGTTTGCATGGAAAAGCTCAACAAAAATTGCTAAAAATCAAATAAAATCTACTAAGCGTGTTGCGAGGATCCCAGGTATTCTCCTTCATCTAATAACATTTCGATTTGGACTTAAAATAAATCTCTTATGTGTTTGGCTTGTGTGCATCTTTTCATGCTTTTGTCTATTTCTACACACTTGCATAATTGATACTAGGTTGTGACCCCTTAAGGATTCATTAAGTAGTCTTAGATACTTTTGATTGATCTTGATTGGTATCTTGAGTTATTGGACTCGCTAATTCACTGACCCCTCGTTCCACCCCGTGGTTGCAAGGTCAGCGTCACATTAAAGGGGAAGAGTCAACAGGACATAAGCGTTAAGTGTTCCACTTGGCAACCCATTTATGCTTTTAGGAACTCACTTGTTTTCTAAGTTGGGGACTCATTTTCAGCTTGTGTGAGGTGTTAAGTGTTCCACCTTGTAAACTCATCTCATATTCGCTTTAAGCGTTAAGTGTTCCTCTTTCTACTTTGTGGGTACTTTTGGTAGATTTGCTTTTTGGAAACATACATCTGTGCTCACATAATAATTAGGCCCTATGAACACTATTCGTGATTCTTGAGAGATTGGATTCCTAGTGAAATCCTTCTTGACGACAAAATCCTTGTAGGTAGGGAGGATACTTAGTGTGTTTCACATTCAACTTGGTTAGTGCGTCTTCTCTTATTGATCGATACATTTTTTCCCAGGAGAGGTTGATAGATCACGTGGGGTTGACATCACGAGCTTTGGTGAATCAAAATTGGTTAGTGCACCTTCTCTTATTGATCGATACATTCTCTCCCTGGAGAGGTTGATAGATCACGTGGAGTTGACATCATAGACCTTGGTGAAGAAAAACTTTGTCTTAGTGTGTCAGATTTATCTATCTACTTTGTTTGGGTTAAAAGTGAAAAGGCATCAAAAACCTTGGATCTAGAGCCAAGTCCCCTTGTGGTACAATACTCTGAGTCATCTTTAGAGAGGGTTAACCGTAGTGAACATTCCCTTCACAGGGAAAACTGCGTTGATGGAACCTCAAGCGGTAATAGCTATTTTCGCCGTGGTAGTAACAGCCGCTATATAAATGTCCTTGTGGAAGAAATCTCCACAGGTATGGTTCATTGTTGGGTTGTCAGATCTCCCTAGTAGCTCCTAAAGATTAAGTTCTCAGATTGTGTCAAAACCCTGGTGCACTGGGATTGGAGTTCACCCCTTTGGATCATAAAAGTTGTAGAGTCAAACCATTACTAAAAACCCTAGCGAGGCCAAATTTTTATTTTATAGGGTATATGTGCGTTATTACAAAACATTTTTGGAACATACACAATTAGCACTTTTGAAGATTAGAACGAATAAGTCACTTGATTGTTCATGCACAAGGTTGCTTTTGCCCTTATTCATTATTTTCAAACATGCTTGAAATCACTTGCTTGCTATTTTGCGTGCTTGTTTATCTATCTGGTTATTGAAAATGAACAAATCTGTTACAATCCTCAAATCTGGACATTGAAATTTGCAAACAATTCGAATCTGAAAACTCAAATTTTGCAAAATCTGAAGTAAAATCCTTTTCTGGAGTCAAAAGTCATCTCAAGAGGTTAGAAAGTCATATGAGTTTCTATCAAGTGTCATTTCATTACTGCCCATCTGTCGTTTGATATGTACCCAGTGTCGTATGAGTTTTTATGCCAGAAAATTCAAAAGTCAAAATCCTACTTGCAACTGTCGTATGATATTTTCAACTATCGTTTCATTGCCTACCAACTGTCGTACGAGTCTGCAGAAAGTCATTTGGGAAAATTTTGAAAAGTTGTCAGAAAATTGTCAGAATTGCTAGATATTTAGCTTTTTCAGCCTATTTCTAGAATCTGTTGAACAAATCACTATGTCAGGAATAGAGTAGGAGCTATTGAGAATCAGTACACGTCTCAAAGAATCAATACACAAGAGGAAGAAGCTCTAATCACCACTATGATGAAGCAGCTGCAAGCTATGCAAGTTGAACTTAACAATCTTAAGAAAGAAAAGGAACCTAAAGAGTTCTCCATGGAATCTCTATACTCTTTTTCATTTGATAAAGACTTGTACATGTCACCATGCCCCTGAAAAGAATTTGAGCAATGTGATAACCCTTATGATACCTCTTCCACAGAGAGTGACACATCCAGCTTTGGAGACTATGATGACTATGACGACAGACAATGTAATGATACCTATGACACCTCTGTTCCTAAGAGTCCTCATTGTGTGTTCCTACTTACTACAAATGGGCCCTCACATTGGATAGATCGTGATGGTGATCCATATAATTCTGATTTTGAAAGAGACTTTGATGGCTTTTGTGGACAATATCTAGATGATACATCTACTTCTATTGAGGAATATAAAATGTACCATGCTGATTTGAAACGTCAATACTATAAGGATCTCTCCTCTAAGAACTCTCAGGCTGAAAATAAAAATTACACTCTCAAGCAAGATCATGTTAATGTTGGACCTTTGTCTTGTGATGGTTCCCTTCCATCCCCTACTTCCTCCAATACCCGTACATTTCCTAAAGCTTCTGAGTCTTTCAAATCTTTCATAGAACCTTCATCCGACACAAGCCCTGATACTTTTCATGTGGTTCCCTATCGTTATCCTCTAGGGCTACCTCTTAAAGAAACTCAAGCTAACCTTCACCTGGCTGCAAATACTTTCAATGATGCTAAACCTAAAGAGCCTCAGCCTTTATATGCTATAATACCCACTTTAGCTAGTCCTTCACCATCTCTATCAAAGTCTTCCATACAATCCCAACATGCTTCCTTGTCCTTAGAAGTGGCTCCATGTCAAGAGGACTCTAGAAATGATAAAGAAAAAAACATAAAAAAAGATCAAGATCAAGAACCCTCCATGTTGTCCACTCCTTTTCACGATGTCTCTTATCCACCTCAGGGTTCTTTTGATCCTACACACCCTTTTTCATGCATTCCACATGTCTTAAGTCTTCTCCTAAGCAAGATCAAGCTACTACTTACACTGTTGAGCTTATTGAAAATCAAAATAACCTTACTACGCTTGCGCTTTCCAAAGATGATACTTCCATTAAGGTTGGTAAAAATGGTGTTGTTACTTCCGATGTTAAGCCTATTGAAAATCAAGAAAAAAATAATGCACTTATGCTATCCAAAGATCCTTGTCAAGATCAAAGTCTTTCATCTTCTTATTCTACCACTCCATGTTCGCTTCCACTTTCTACTATTCCTAAGTCTTTGCAAGCTGAACAATCCTATCAAAGAAGGTGCTCATATTCAAGATATCCATGATTCTATTGAAAATCCTAATGCTCACTCTAAAGATGTTGATATCCTTGGTTGCCATATAGATGTTGATGAACTTATTGATTCTCTTTTTGCATCTTCCACTTCCATCTTTGGACCTCTTCCACCACTACTAAGGGCTTCACGCCTTCCTTCCATCTTGGTTCCTTATGTCCCTTCACTTTCCCCTCCTAACTCTCCTAATTTTCCATCCATCTTGGGTCCTTACATATCTCCATCTCCTATTTTTCCTCAAGATCAACATAGATGCACACCCTTGAATCCTTTTCATCCACACACCCATCTAAACCAGTCATATCCTCTTTCTGCCACAAGTCCCAAGTCTTTTGGAAGTAACTTGAATGTTCAATACAAGAAAAAGAAGCAATACAAGAATCTATCAAAAAAAGAAGATCACCATGTCTCCTCTAATAGACATGGAAACATAAAGTCAAAAGAGATATCTAAGAAAAAAACTACAAAACAAGTATGGGTTCCAAAATCTATCATTGAAGATATTCTCTCTAGATCATCAAAAGGAAATAAAAAGCCTACGGCTATATGGATTCAAAAGTCTCTCTTGAAAGATTCTAGTGTTGAGCAAAAAGTGAAATTGACATTCAAGCTTCCAAAGGCTTCCACTTCATCTTCTTCCAAAAATATTCTTCCATTCCATGTGCCTAAGCCACAACCTCTACTATCCATTCGCCATATTCCTTCACATATTCTTTCATTCACGATTTCTCCATCCTCTCACCATTCTTCAAGGTATGTGTTGATGTTGAGCTTGCCTTCCTTTCCATTTACCCTTTCACAATCCTTCCATTCATTATCCTTCTACCTTCTATCATTTTTCCTCATTTGCCTATTCCTCCTATCTTCCAACCTCACTCGCTTTACATAAAACCTTATCCTCCATTTTCCTCTTCCATCTTCTTTTTCCTATCAGCATTCTTTGAGCATATCATTTTGAATCCTTGACATATCATGGTTTATCCTTTCAAGGAGTATTATCTAAAAAGCTTACCTTCTTTCAAAAAGAGAAAAATAAAAATGAAAAAAAATAAAAATTGAAAATGTGCCTTGGTGAAAACCTGGAAACAAGTGCCTTGGTAGCAAAAGTAAAGAGAAATAAATTCATCCTATGGTGAAAACCACTCCCTTGTGGCGCCTTGGATAAGTACCATGATGAAAACTTAGCAATCAAGCATCATGCATAGTTCTTTTACATATTTCATCCATTCCATCTTCTCTCTTTGATCTTGACAATGTTGATCTATACACAAATATTTGGCTATCTTGTGAGTTGTCTAACGATGATCTTGCTTTCATTTCATTCATGTTTAGCCTTCATATCCATCTTCCTCCATTCATTTTCGCCTATCACTATCCTTTTCCCCTTTGGTCTTGATCTAATAACAAAAAAAAAAAAAAAGAGTAAAACATGGTGCTATGAAGCCTCTTGACATGTCTACTCTTTTGGACTACATCCTGTCCTTCTTTGGCATTATGCATTTGTGACTTATCCTATGCTGGTCTTTCATTGCTTGTCCAAATGTGCTTTACATGAAAAAAATTTCCTAGCTTGGGTATTCTTGAGGAGTTTTCCCTTAAGGATTTCTTCCCTTCATTCTCCTTCATTCTCTTGTCTTCCATCTCATCCACCAACTTGTTAATCCCTCTTGTTCTCCACCTTGCTAGACATTGGGACTGCATGATATGATCTTGCTTGGGAGTTTGCAATGGAAAAAGATGCTATTAAGTATACCAAGTATCAAAACTAGTATCAGTACGAGTATCAAAACAAGTATCAAAATAATTATCAGAATCAGTATCAGAATCAGTATCAAAACCAGTATCAGAACAATTATCAAAATCAGTATCAGAACTAGTATCAGAACAATTATCAGAATCAGTATCAGAATCAGTATCAGAACTAGTATCAGAACAAGTATCAGAATGAGTGTCAGAACAAGTATCAGAACACCTACTGGGGCTACACCTTTTGCTTTAGTTTATGGGTCTGAAGCGATACTACCTATGGAGGTTGAAATCCCATCACTAAGAATCAGAATGCATGGTTTAGTAACTGATGATGACTATATAGTGTCTAGGTTGCAAGAACTTGAACTACTAGATGAGCGCAGACAAGCAACATATGATCATCTTAGAGTATATTAGAAGAGAATATCTAGAAGCTACAACAAGAAAGTCAGACACAGAGAATTTCAGGTTGGTGATCTAGTCTTGAGAGAAAATCCTAAAAATTAATCTCATTGAGAATGTAAGGGGAAGTTTGAACCCAACTGGTTGGGTACTTTTGTGATCACTGCTACTTTTGGCTCTGGTGCCTATCAACTCTCAATGACTGAAAGAGAACAGCTCTGAGAACCAATCAACGTTCTCCATCTAAAGAAATTCTACACCTAAGGCATTCAGTCTATGGTAAAATATCTTTAAAAAAAAATTTAAACTAAAAAGTCCTGAAAAAATGAACATCTTGGTGAAAACCTAGCAATAGGCACCTTGATGATTCACAAAAAAATCAAAAAATATCAAAAGTACAAAAAAAATTTTAAAATTTTTTTTTAAAAAATGAGAAAAAGAAAAAGTGCCTTGGTGAAAACTTGGAAATAGGCGCCTTGGTAGCAAAAATAGAATCTCTGCCAAGATGGTGAAAACCCAGCAAACGAGAACCACTTGTTTCAAAATGCTCCATCTAATAACGCAATCTTGGTCTTTCCTAGCTTTCAGTTTTGCTTTAGTTTGTACATATCTCCCAGTTTGTTTCTGCATTTCCAGTTTTCAATAAGTCGGTTTGTCCATCAATCTGCTCAAGTGTCTATATCCTATCAATGTTCTTGGGGGCAATCAATGTCATATCCTATGGTCTCCGGTGTATCTTAGATGTATCATATCTAGTCAGAGTCATTTTGAAGCTTCATGTGAGTCAGTTAGTCAGTCTTGTCTCTCGAAAGGATTTTGCATCTACAACAACGCAATCAACATCAAACTGAAAACTGAAAACAATCTATGCTTTTTTACATGTTTTTATCTCCTTGTATGCTTACTGATTCGCATTGAAATTTTTGCATATTGTGTCCCTTCGAGCCCTTCGATGATGTCCTTTACAAGATTTAGAGAGTGATGACTGGGGGCATAATCTTTTCTTTGTCTTCTGCTTGTATGTGAAAATCTAACAACTTTGAAAATTCTGGATTGAAATGGTGTTCGACTATAAGAACCTCTATCTCGAATTGGATGGCCATGTGTACCTCGACCATTGATACCTAGATGATTCAAAGAAGTATTGATCTAACTATTGTCTTTTTGAGTGAGTTCTTTCTCTGACTGTGAAACACGATCTTACCTAAGGATGTGAATGATAAAGGGTCACTACGGGTAATTCACACTGGATTTAGAATGATCTCTTGACTGTTTGATGTGTTTGAATGCAAAGTGTATTCAGGTCATCATGACGTTTATGTTTTGATGCTTATACAAATTGCTATATCAAAATGGACATGATATTCAAGTCATCCTAGTGTTTGTGCCTTGGTGCTTATATCTAATCTGACATTCCGAAAATAAAATCAATATTCATATATCCATGGTTGTTGACCAGTGGGTGTTGTATTGATTCTTGCACATACAAATCGATATTCATATGTCTATGGTTTCATAGCTAGTGGGCATTGTATTGATTTATCCAGTTACCTAAAAGTTCAATGATGATAACAAATCGACATATGATCAGTGAGTAGGTCCTAGGTCTTAGGTTGCATTTCATTTTGCATGTCTCTTTCCATTTTGCATGTTTGCATGATCTCACAATGATTAAACGAACTTCAATGCTTAAACGATTCTTCAAATTGCATCTTCAAGTCTAATAAGAGCTTAATCTCACACGAAGGTTCCTCCAATGAAACAGTAAGTAGAATCCTTTTTCGGGATCAAAATTCAAATCTGAGATCATTCATATTATTAACTACTTGCATATTCGACCTTCAATCATCACAGAAATCCAATATCCAACTTAACTGATTATCTTACATCAAACTATCAAAATTTCAACTTGGTCAACCATGGTCAACTCATGGTCAAACCTAGTCAAACTTGGTCGTCTGGACCTCTAAATGATGCAGAATGCATTTTCGGACATGTTTAACCACTTCTCAAATCAATTTACATCCTTCTAAACCATTTAACATTGACTTCTCTTGTCAGATTTCAATTTTAATCCTGAAGGGGGCATGGTATTGCATATCATTCAAAGTCTATAATCAAATTTGAAATCATATCTTTATGGAAATCATATCTTCCTCAGTAATCAAGACAACAACCACGTCTAGTTACTGATTCATCAAAAAAGACCTCATCGCTCGGGGCAAATCTATCATCACTTGAAGCATATCAAATTCATCAAGATCCATATCAATCTGGTATTCTCCTAATCTTGTAAACTATATTAGTTTTTGCAACCATTGGATCGTAGTGTTCTTTCCTTGGTTCTTCGGCAACTGAAGGGTTCGGATGTCATACCTGCTAGTTCTGCTAAGACAATCGAGTCTAGAACTAGCCACTCACTTCTTCACAATCATAAGGTTCAGAATTAGGCATTTTGACACTCTTTCACAATCATAGGTTCATTTGCTGTTATAGTGAATATTATCTTTGGTCATTCAAGACCTATTATCTCCATATCAAATCAATATCAATCAGCTTCTGTCTCATATCAATTATCAATTTCAAACATCAGTTTCATATCTTTATCAAACACAAACTATCTTTGAACCACTGCGTTTCGCACAGTAATTCAAAGAGGGGCAAAATGTAATACCCCAAAAATGGGCTATAAGTTCATTAATCTTCTACATCTACAAATCGAACGAAATCAACATCGAAGTCCTAATCTAAGGCACATCTAAACATCATCGAATCATAATTGATTATCTTAAATTCTGCATCGGGGAATATTCCTAGCAATATTCTTAATTATCTTAATTACCTTTAATTTAATGATTATTTGGTGATAAATCACATTTATCCTAAAGTTTGATTAATTGAATATTTTCATATTTAATTAATTAGATTTAATATTTGCCACTTAATTATTTAATTAAATTTAATTCTATCTATTATTAATTGTATTATTTAATTTTGACAATAAATCCAATATCCTATGAATAATTGATTAAATTCTTATTTAATTAATTAAAGCATGTTGTCATTATTTAATAATATAGTTTTTAATAAAAGTTTGATTAAATGATTGATTAACCCATAAATCAATTATTTATTTTTAAAAATCAGTTAAGTTGAGCATAAATCACTTTATTTATTTAATTAATTCATAATTATTATGCACATTCAAAAGAAACAGTTAAACTCCAAATTAGAAAATCAATGCAAAGTGTTGACTTTTTAGAACTCAACATCCTTTTGGAGTTCAAAAAGTTGATCTAAACTCTAATTTGAGTTAAAAAGCTATTTTTGCATGATTTGCATTTTTTGTGAATTAAATTATCTTTATTTAAAAATAACTCAAAAATCAAGTTGAGTTAATCTGAGTGATTTATGGCTTTTTTTTCCATACACCTCCAAAGCCTTGGATTTCTATAAAAACAAGGCTCAGCTCTTCATAATTCATCTCTCAAATCCACAAGAATTGCATAATCACGCTAGAGAATTGAAATTGGGAGAATCAAAGCTTATTGCAAATCAAGGCTATTGTGAGATCATTTTTTTTTTTTTTACATTCATTTAGATTCTTTTTCATATCATTGTTAGATCATTTTATCATAGATCAATTTTCATATTAGCACAGATTCATATCATTTTTCATCTTATTGCATAGAAAATATCAAAAATATAGATTAATTGCATTCATATTTCATATCTAGATCAATTGCATTCAAATCCTTCATTTAGGTGTCGTCTAGGTCACTAATCTCGATAACAATCTGAGAACATCATACTCGCACCTATTAGAAGGCAGTAAATCATCTTGTTAGATTAGATTTCAATTTTGCATGATTTTGATTTTTGCTAACCTCTAATATTTTACTTAAGTGTTGTGTCTACAGATCAAGTACGATTTTCACACACACACATAACACCAGATATAATGCAGAAAACTAAATTGGGAAAAACCATGGAGAAACTAATTCTCATGAAATGAACACCAATTAAGGTGACACTAGTTAATGCAATTTTTACAAGGGCTCATTGCCAGTTTTCTCACTGTTATTTGGATCGCCATCGGTCAAGCTAACTACCCTTACACAAAAGATGTATTACAAATGTTTTATTGACAAAATGTGAATTGATAAAATTCTATTTTCTTATGCATGAAACAGTTCTAGTTGATAACACAATAATCACCATCATTAGTAGAACCGGTATAGATCATCTACCAACACTTATGAAATCTTTGCAACATAGTATGTAAAAACCTTTTGTGTGTACTAAAACAATACTTCCTTCTACTTACACATCATTGCTAGATATATACCGAAGAAAAATTGCAGTATCTCACCTTCACCTCTCTCGCTTGCTCACATACACACACACACCTTAGATAAAAAAAAGATATCTCTATTTATATATACATCTGATAAGGTATTTACAAATTTTAGCCAAGCCACAAAATATGTCAGCCACAAAACAAAAGATATTACAATTATATTACAAAACTTCTCTCTACTTAGCATCCATTATGGCTCAGGCATCTGAATGATCTTTTCATAACTAATCTCAAATTTGAATATTTTATCTATGATATCACTAAACTCATTGATTTAAATCCCACCATTAGAGACAATTTCCATTTTCACAACTAAGGGAAAATTTAGTGGCATGCATATCTAACCCACTCAAAGCTTTTTGAAAAGTTTAGGGAAAATCTATTCTTAAATGAAAACTTACTATAAATAATAAATTTATGTAAATAAAAGTTTGAGACATATTTTTTCACTAATCTCCCGCTTGTCGAATGCCCCTCAAGAGAAAAGGGAGTATCTACACCATAATTTATTTGGCATGGGCCATTAGATCTATATGGTCCATATGAACTTATTTGTGCTCATAGTCTTAGTTAACAAATCTACAACATTCATCAAAGTCACTACCTTAACTATATTCACCCTACTATCCTTGACCATATCTCTCATAAAATTATATTTAAAATCAATGTGCTTGGTTATGGTGTGAAATGTCAAGTTCTTAACTAGGAAAATCACACTCTAACTATTACAATAAATTGTCATTGTTCATAATTCTAATATTTGAACATAGTCTCTTAATCCAAATGGATTCTTTATAAGTGTGTTCAAAGAAAGCCTAACCTATTCATAACAAGCGTTGACATTCAAACATTAGTTTAAGGGCATATTCTTAACATATAGTAAAAGCAATTTGCAAAGATACTTCGAATAGAGCTCAACGGGAGCACCCTGTCACTGTTCGATTTGCTCTTGATTTAGGGATGTGGGTGTGCTCTTGAAACACTTGGAGCATGTCCCTAATGTAGATTAGGAAAGATTAGGATCAAATAGGGACCATGAGAACCCCATAGTGACACAAAATCAGTTATAGAACACCTAATTTTCCCCTAGAGCCTCAAGGAGCCTAATGAAGCTAGGATGCAGATTAAGCTAAAGATGATTAAACTCGATTGATTTTAAGCCAAATGAGAGATGTGAGATGATGAAATGAAATGCAAAACAATGAAAGAAACTAGGTTAATCCATATTAGCTAAGCTAGGATGTGAGTTAAAAAGGTTAGAAATGAACTAAAACTAGCAATTAGGAATTAAGCTATGATAATTTAGAAATGATTTAGCATTAGAAAATTACTATGTAAATGAAAGGTGAATTCATGGTTTTCTCATGGAAGTGAGGGTATTTATAGGTTTTGAGGAAGGTCTTGGGTTAGGAAGTGGAGTTAGCGTCAGAGTTGGGGTTTGGGGTAGACTCTGGGGTTGAGTTAGAGGTAAGTTTAGATGGATGAGGGTTAAGGGTTTCTCACACATGTGTGAGAAAAACTAGGGAAGTGTGCCTAGGGAACCAAGCTGAAAGAGAAGACATGGACTTCATTATGAGGTTGTAAGAGCATTAATGAGGGTGTAAGAGGCCATTAATGAGTCTGTAAGGCTCATTAATGAGGGGGTTTGACCAAAAGTCAAAGGAGTGTGGTTTAGACTAAGAAGGTTAGGAATCACCTTCTAAGTAGGTTTAGGAAGGGTTTAAGAAAGTTTAGGAAAGTTTAGAAGGCTTTAGGAATCTCTAGAAGATTCTAGGGTTTTGAGGGTTTTAAATAAATATTTTATTTATTTAAAGGGTTTTGGGTCAATTTATTAAATAATTAATAAATTTTGGAGGGAATTATGTTTAAATTGAATTTAAACATTTTTGGAAGGGATTTCTTAATTAAATTTTTTTTAATTAAGATAGGAGGGATTAATGGCATAATAATTAATTAATTAATGATGATGTCATCAGGAGTTTTTGCAAAATAAAATACTTTTATTTTGGCAAAGGCATTTTAGGTGTCTACATTTTGCCCCTCTTTGATGTGATCTTGCAAGTGGTGTGACATCAAAGACAAGAAAATAAGATACCCCAGGCTAGAATTAGAAGATAAGGAGTTGTGCCCCCTCGAGAAAATAACGCAAAGAATAAACGTTGTGAAATTTTCTTGAAAAGAACACAGAAAGGAAAGGATGAAGAAAGATGGGAAGGGGGGAGAAACAAACATCCTTCCAAGAGCAAAGATGGATGAATGCAAGATGAGGTGAAATGCAAGATGTAGGATGAATCTATATGAAGGATGCAAGATGCAAGATTAATCTATATGAAGGATACAAGATGCAAGATTAATCTAGATGATACGGGATGATGCTAGATGCTGGATGGGGGATATGGGGAGCTACATGTGTAAATGTGGAGAGCACAACCTAGTTTTATATAGCAACATTAGAGACCCACCAAGGTTACTAAGAACACAAGGCCTTGTCACCAGCGTTGTATAGGACTGACGCTAAAAGACACGCAAGGGTTGCCCCAGCATCACGCATGAACCCAAGAGGAAGCATGGTAGAAATGATGCTAGAGAAACCACAAACAAATGACATTTCCCAAGTGCACCATGTAACCCAGAAGATCACATGTGAACCGTGCAAGGTTCATGTCTGACTGACTCGCAGATAGAAGCAAAAGATCAAAAGACCTTGCCCCATATTGTCCTCATTCACAGCACACCATGATATAAACGATCATGTTGACTTTGACGAGAGGAAAAATGAGAAGCCATAAAAGATTAACAAGATCCAAAGAACAAAATCCAAGACCAAAATTATAACTCCAAAAGACATCCTTTACCAAGGAGAGAGATTGATTTGATTGATGGGGGGAATATTAGGTCTGAATGTGAGGAAGGATACATCCGACATGGACCTAGTGTGATTGATGGAAGATTAGGTTAGACAGGAGGAAGGATAAATCCTCAAGGACCCGTTGATGAAGAGAATGTGTGTTTCTCGCTGGCAAATGATGAGTCAAGGATAATCGTTGTGATCAAGGATAGTCAAAAAAAGATGTTGTTGAAGTGCAAGGATGGGTGGGACAAGTTATCGAATCAAATGATGTTGCAAGACTTATGAGGATATGTACAACAAGGTGCGACGATATGTATAATAGACAGGGAGATATTTACAATGGATATGCACAAGAGCTCAGGGATTTGGAATAGGATTGATCTCGCTATTAGGATTGGATTGATCTCACTATATAGGATAGATGTACATGAAGTTCAAGATTAGGGATAGGATCTTATTGTTGCATTGGATAGGCTTAAGGAGAGAACACCTTGGGATTGATGGGCTACTGGTGGGGATGGGGATTGGATAAAGAGGACCAGGATTTGGGATGGGGGAATGGGATATGGGAATTTGATAGATAATGACTCAGTCTATTATTTATGGCACCTATTTCTAGGTTTTCACCAACATGCTTGTCCAAGGTGCTTGAATTGTCAAGTTTTCACCATTGAACAATTATTTTTCTTTTCTTTTTTTCTTTTTTTCTTTTTTTATATTTTTTTGGATTTTTCAGGATCTAGTTCAGGCATAAAACCTCTTCATATGTATGATGTTCATTAGATTATTCAGGGGCTCACCTTCTAGTTTTGATAACTAGTAGGCTCCAAAGCCAAAGCATGATGTGACAACATAAGGACCCAACAAAGTAGGCTCAAACTTGCCCTTTTTCTCTTGGTGTGCTTGCACTTTCTAATTTTCCTTTAGGACCATGGAATTGTATTGGATGGACTTTCTTTTTATAACTCCTTTTGAGTCGATTCTAGTATGAAACCAGGTGATCATATGCTTTCTATCTCTTTTTGTCTAGCAGGTATCATTGTGTGAGGTGTGCCACACGATAGTCTTCATCGGTGGTATAGTTCTTCATGGAGACATGTAATGATGGGAGCTCTACCTCGATGGGTAGAATAGATTCGACACCATATAGAAGGGAATATGGGGTGGTGCCTATGGGAGTGTGATAAGAAGTATGATAGGCCCAAAGGCCAGGATTTATTTGGAGGTGTTAGTCACGACCAGAATCATTAATAACTTTTTTGAGGATTTTTGGGATGGTTTTATTGGTTGCCTCAGCTTGGCCATTTCCTTAAGGGAAGTATGGACTGGAGAAATTATGGTGGATGTGGATTCTAGCATATAGATCATCCACATGCTAGTTTTCAAAAGGTGTGTCATGATCTGTGAAGATGGTAGATGGTATGCTAAAGTGGAAAATGATGCGATAGAGGATGAACTTGGATATATGGAAGCCAATAGTGAGGATGAGAGGAATTTCTTCAACCCACTTTGTAAAGTACTATGTGGCTATGATGATATATTTATGTCCATCTTAGGAAAGGAAAGTGATTAACCCAATGAGGTCGAAGCCCCAACATGAAAATGGCCAAGGTGGTGCAATGGGCTGCAAGTCTTGTGCTAGAGCATGAATCAGATTTGCATGTTGCTGACATGGTAGACATTTCTTGACAAATACAAAAGCATCATGTTCTATTGTTGGCCAATAATACCCAACTTGAAGCAACTGCTTTTTAGGACCATGTCACTCGTGTGGGCACCGCAAATTCTAGTGTGGACCTCTTGTAAAGCTAGGATGACTTTGTTTGAATCTAAACACCTAGAGAGGATGTTATGATATCCTCGATGATAAAGGGTGTTGGCTACAAGAGTGTAGCGGGAAGATCTGCAAATTAGGTTTTGACATTGGGTGTTGGTGAGATGGGGAGATATGATACCATTTTTAAGATATGCATGGACGTTGAGGTACCATGGGGACTGAGGACCAACCAAGACACACACCATTTCTGAATCAGTGTTCTCATAAGTAGGCATGAGTATCTTATCGACTAAGAACACATATTGCGATGAGTCATGAGGGATTTCTAATAAGGATCCAATAGTTGCCATTGCGTCAACTTCTTTATTTTGAAACCTTGGTATCTATGTGAAATGTAGGCTCATAAAGTGCTCTTTTAATCTATTCACCAGTTCCTTATAGGGTAGAAGCTTGCCATCCTTTGTCTAGAATTTGTACACACTCAAATGGTGCACTTCTCTAAGTCATTATATCCAAGGGAATCCATGAATGGGAAACCTTAGAAACCAACCTAGAGCTCTCTATGCATGGAGTTGCAAGATTATTTGAAATTTGCTCTCAGCTAGAGCTATTAAGCTTATGACCTTGCTAGTCAACCACACAATGAGAGATTTAAGTGAAGACAAGGGAAAGAATGCCAATATCTCCAAGAATCACTATGAAATGCAAATGCAAACTAGATTAAGATGAATATGCAAGCTAGAAATGAGAGATGCAAGCTAAGCTATGGAAATGAAAGTACAAGCTATGCTATGAAAAGAAAAGTACAAGTATTGCCAAGCCTTCCTAGTTATACTAGATGAGTTACTCTAAAGCTTGAAAGGAAATCTAAACTATGAAAGCATAAACATGAAGCTACTATGCATGAATGAAACTAAGAATGGAATGTAGATGCAAAAGCCAAGAATGCTCCAAATCTTCAAAAGCTCCAAAGTGACCTAGAAAACCTGCAACATAACATTAGCATAAAAGATTGATATGCAAATGAGGAAGAGAGCTCTTCTTTTATAGGAAATGAAAAGGAATGGACCATAGAGATTAAGAGGCAAAAGATTTAATCAAGGGTGGAGCATGAAAGAGGAGCAATCCATGTGCACAAATCTCCTCCAATGAGAAAATAAGAGTTGACTTTTGTGTCCATATGAGACAAAAAGTGTTTTTCTTCTTTTTATAAAATAAGAATAATGCTTTATTTGTGCAACTTAGGATAAGAGGAAAAGTGGGGGCTTTTTATTTATTAAAAGGGGAGGAAATTCCTTTTAATTAAATAAAGACTTAGGATAAAATGGTTAGCCCAAGGAAAATAATCAAAAAATGATAAAATAGGATTTGATCAAGGAAATTGATATAATTGATAAAATGTTGATTTTTGAAAATATTGATTCAAGGATTTGATAAATTGTTGAATGGGGGCCTAAAGTCTAGGCGACCATTTTAGGGTGCATACATTTGCCCCTCTTTGACTAATGTGTGATCATTCTGGGAACACATGTGGTCAAAGAAGAATTGAAAGGTGACATCGATTTGGGATCACAAGACAACTCAGATGTGTGTTCGACGGATGGGAACACATCAGGACAAGCATAAGCATAAGCTAAAAGACAAGATCAACACCCTTGCTGTTAAGTGATAATCAAGTCTAAAAATAAGAGATAATAATCAAGAGACAAAACCAACACCATTGTTGTTAAGTGATAATCAAGTCTCAAAATAAAAATCTCAGGCTGAACTAAATGATAAAGATGAATCATAGATTAAAGCTGATAGGTACTGCCCTCTCGGAATCGAAATCAAAATCAAGTAGAGGAGAAATAGAAAATTGATAAACTTGATCAAAAGCACTAGAAATCATGATCGAAGATGAAGCGTGATAGGATAACCATCAAGTAATGAAGAGATGCCCCGGTTTGACTGGGAAAGATATAGGATAAAATGAAGTCAAACCTCAGAGAGAGTGAAAATGAATGAAAGACTAGAAGGTTGAAAGAGATGGGGATGAAGAAATGAAGGTGCCCTACTAAAGATCGAAGGATCAGGCCTCAAATGGTCAGCCAACTATGCAGAAAAAGGGGAAAAATTTTGAAATGTGATTTTGACTATCAAGATTAACTCGAATTTTGATTTCGAGTCCAAAAATGGATCTAGGACGTCGAAATTAGCACCCCCATGGTGGGCACCAAAAATGTACACACTCAAATGGTGCACTTCTCTAAGTCATTATATCCAAGGGAATCCATGAATGGGAAACCTTAGAAACCAACCTAGAGCTCTCTATGCATGGAGTTGCAAGATTATTTGAAATTTGCTCTCAGCTAGAGCTATTAAGCTTATGACCTTGCTATTCAACCACACAATGAGAGATTTAAGTGAAGACAAGGGAAAGAATGCCAATATCTCCAAGAATCACTATGAAATGCAAATGCAAACTAGATTAAGATGAATATGCAAGCTAGAAATGAGAGATGCAAGCTAAGCTATAGAAATGAAAGTACAAGCTATGCTATGAAAAGAAAAGTACAAGTATTGCCAAGCCTTCCTAGTTATACTAGATGAGTTACTCTAAAGCTTGAAAGGAAATCTAAACTATGAAAGCATAAACATGAAGCTACTATGCATGAATGAAACTAAGAATGGAATGTAGATGCAAAAGCCAAGAATGCTCCAAATCTTCAAAAGCTCCAAAGTGACCTAGAAAACCTGCAGCATAACATTAGCATAAAAGATTGATATGCAAATGAGGAAGAGAGCTCTTCTTTTATAGGAAATGAAAAGGAATGGACCATAGAGATTAAGAGGCAAAAGATTTAATCATGGGTGGAGCATGAAAGAGGAGCAATCCATGTGCACAAATCTCCTCCAATGAGAAAATAAGAGTTGACTTTTGTGTCCATATGAGACAAAAAGTGTTTTTCTTCTTTTTATAAAATAAGAATAATGCTTTATTTGTGCAACTTAGGATAAGAGGAAAAGTAGGGGCTTTTTATTTATAAAAGGGGAGGAAATTATTTTTAATTAAATAAAGACTTAGGATAAAATGGTTAGCCCAAGGCAAATAATCAAAAAATGATAAAATAGGATTTGATCAAGGAAATTGATATAATTGATAAAATGCTGATTTTTGAAAATATTGATTCAGGGATTTGATAAATTGTTGAATGGGGGCCCAAAGTCTAGGCGACCATTTTAGGGTGCATACATTTTCCCCTCTTTGACTAATGTGTGATCATTCTGGGAACACATGTGGTCAAAGAAGAATTGAAAGGTGACATCGATTTGGGATCACAAGACAACTCAGATGTGTGTTTGACGGATGGGAACACATCAGGACAAGCATAAGCATAAGCTAAAAGAAAAGATCAACACCGTTACTGTTAAGTGATAATCAAGTCTAAAAATAAGAGATAAGAATCGAGAGACAAAACCAACACCATTGTTGTTAAGTGATAATCAAGTCTCAAAATAAAAATCTCAGGCTGAACTAAATGATAAAGTTGAATCACATATTAAAGCTGATAGGTACTACCCCCTCGGAATCGAAATCGAAATCAGGTAGAGGAGAAACAGAAAATTGATAAACTTGATCAAAAGCACTAGAAATCATGATCGAAGATGAATCATGATAGGATAACCATCAAGCAATGAAGAGATGCCCCAGTTTGATTGGGAAAGATATAGGATAAAATGAAGTCAAACCTCAAAGAGAGTGAAAATGAATGAAAGACTAGAAGGTTGAAAGAGATGGGGATGAAGAAATGAAGGTGCCCCAGTGAAGATCGAAGGATCAGGCCTCAAATGGTCAGCCAACTGCGCAAAAGAAGGGGAAAAATTTTGAAATTTGATTTTGACTATCAAGATTAACTCAGATTTCAATTTTGAGTCCGAAAATGGATCCAGGACATCAAAATTAGCACCTGGGTGCAATTTTTGTGCAATTTTGAGGTGTTTTGAAAATTAGGTCAAAAAGTCAAAATGCTATAAAAGGGATAAAAATGGTCATTTTCAAAATCATTTGTCTTTTAGTGATTTTGAGAATTTTGAGAGCTTAAAGAGAGAAAATGGCTCAGCAAGCAGCAGTTCTGGTTCACAGGCATTGATTTGAGTGCTCCCGATTGCACAACTGGCCTCCGCAGTATGGTGCCCCAGTATGTTTTCAGAAAAACTTGCCCCTGGTTGAGTCATTATGAGCATTTAATGCATTTTTAACATGTTTTTAAAAATTTTAAATTTTCAAAATTTATACTTAGGCGAAGGATCGCGCGATACTTTAGAAGTATCACCTCCTTTGAGAACATCTATCACGAAATACTTTGCGGGTCCAAATAGTATCGCGCGGCTATATAAGCTAGTATCGCACGATAATTGGCAAATTGTCGTGCGATCCTATGTGAAGTATCACCTGAGAAAATATTATCGCCCTATTATTAGAGAAAGTATCGCGTGATACTTTAGCAAGAAAACAGTGTTGCCTGGTAAAATTTTAACATGTTTTAGTGTTTTTGAGCAAACAAATGACATGGGTCTAGACAATGGTCACTTTTTAAGATATTTTGTACTGATTTTTAGACATCCATCATGATATGTGCTGACATCTGGCTGGGGTTAATGGTTTGCAGGAGGTCTTTCCAGCGCTACACATTAGAGCGCTGAAGGTGGCAGGGTTACGATTTGTGGGCTATAAAGATGATCCAGGCAAGGCAGATTTGAGGGCTATGTGATGACCCCTTTTTACCCCTAGACCAAAATTCCATCAGTTAGGCATAAATTAGGGAATTATCGAATAATTAACAACATATAACCATCACTATCATTAAAGTTAGAGGAAACTATCGAGTGATAAGCTAATGAACGTAGTCACATAGAAGATCTCTTCATATAGGGCACAGGAGTCCTTCTCCTTCCCTTACTATGATCATCATAAGATGGAAGACTTACAGTGCCAAAGGGCACGTGAAACAGACTACAAGCAGCTCACTTTAGGACAACCATCATGTGCCCGAAATTACTCTGCCTCTCCCTCCACAAACTCCCTATCCTAAGATAACGTAGTATGAGATGAGATATATCCCTATGTACTATAATTAAAGTAATCTAGATCATATTCCTAAACCATTATTATTTCCATATATATATAAGATTCATATATCGGTATATATCATTTAAGATTCATATATCTATCTATATATCCCTTGTAATGTTCTCAATTGGTAGTTTTACTAGATTCACCCTAGAATTCACAATTAAGATTGCAATCGGAAATGTCAATTCCCAATGATTAATATATGACACTTTGCATTTAAATCCAATTATATTAAGAATAATCTCATATATATAATTCTTATTTTATTGTTACTAATATATATAGAAAGATTAGATTAGATCCTTTAGACGTATATTATATTTATATTCCAAATAGATATCTTACATAGATAGTTCATATTATTCTATGATAAAAATAAATATTTATATTCCATAATGATATTAGTACATAATTAATTATGACAAAGTTCAGCCATATATTCTTGTCTTAACCGATGAGAATACATATTAATTTGATATAATTTTCATTATTATCATTAATATAATTCTCATATATATATTTATTTTATAACCAATTATATACATATATAGAATTACTTATTTACTAATATATTTAAGTTACATTTGTTTAACTATCTAATATGAATTAATTTCATAATAATATTATTATATTTTAAAATATAGAATTGATAAAATTACATACTTGAATGCCCTACTTTCCACGTGGGCTTACTCTTTCCTTATTCTCTATTTATTATATCTTACCTTGCGATTTCCCACTATGCATGTTCTTCTCTGCTGTGGGAAGACACCTCCATCGCCCTTTCCTTCTTCTTTGACTGCAGAGTCTATTATATCTTCCACTTTCCAAAGGGATATTCAGTGGTTATATAATTCCAAATGCTAATGCTGCAACTAAATATATTGTATGGTTGTATATGATCTTTGATGGTGATGTATGCTACAAGTTACAGGGCGCTATAATGTTCTCAAGCAGAGATGTATCATCTCTGATATTCTGGAATTTGTATATGCAATTGTCTCTGATATATGAGTTGTCTCTGATATATATATATGATGATGATGTATGCTCCTCCAATAAGATGTCATCTCTAATAAACAATTGAAATACCTACACCAGTAGTTGCTATCGCAACCTTCTATGCTTTATAACCGAGCACTTCCACAAGGGAAATATAAGTTTATAAAATATCAATTCTTCTCTGCTTCTTGGAGAGTCGATTGATTAGTATATATATTGATGTTTTGAGGCATGAAAGGGTGTGGGTGGAAAGACGTCACCCATCATAAGTATGTAATTCATTATTCCCAATAATCATTTATGATTATTGTGAATTAATCATAGATGATTATCGTGAGCATAACTAATTATGAATTCTTAAGTGCATTTGATTACATAATTAATCTAAGTCTGTTGGCCCAGTAATGTCGTCGGCTACTATACAGCACAGTACAAATGTATTATCAATACACAAATCAGAAGTGATTCCCAATCATGTATTGTTGATGCATAAATATCAATACCGGTGATGCATATATTCATCAGCTTTGTTATGTAACTAAGATGCTTGAAATTATGATGCTTAATGCATTATGTCACAAATGTATATGCGGTGAGGTGACAATGATATTATTACTTAATATATTATTATTATAATATAATATATTGTCATTATCATTATATAATAATGTATAATAATTATAATACTTATATGATCATTATTTACTAGGTTCTATCTTATAGGGGGGTCATGACAGGCTATGGGCTTCGGGTACTTGCTACAGTTACCCTATATTAGAGCTTATCACGGGTTGCTAACTGCGCTTGTCGAGAGATGGCACAGCGAGCACAACACCTTCCATCTACCTACTAGAGAGGCATCGATCACACTGGAGGACGTGTATCAGATACTTTGAGTGCCGAGCCATGGTGATCCTGTAAGTATAATCATGTTTATAGATAGTTATAAATGAAAAGTTTCCATATGATAGAAACTGACATGATTGTTTGATGTCATAGGTATACTATGATCAGGATGCTACCGAGGGACGTCAAGCCATCTAGGCCATGTTCCAGGATGTGATGATTATAGATAGACATGTTAGCTGGGATCGTCTGATGGATGATTTTGGTAGGGACTTCCTAGTACCTTGCATTGTTGCTTCTATTATAGCACAAGCCCTTATCCTTGACAGGAGTCAGAAGGGTTTCCACTGGGATAGGGCAAATTGTTAGCAGATCTAGTAGCGCACCCATGTTGAATGGCATGGGGTTTGGCCATATTAGTAGATATGTATCATGAGTTACATGAGATTGTCTACTACGACAGTAGGACATGGGCATGTGGTGCTATCCTAGCACATGTGTGGGCATGGGAGCACATCACTATGGTGTGCCCCTGAGTACAACTAAGGGAGAGGAGGCATCCCTTCATATATAGGTATGTAGGATTCATATCACATTCTCACAGCGGGGATGTGATGTACTATAGGAGGATACTAGATGAGCTTACCTCATTCCAGTAGAGGTTGTACAGGGTTGTAGAGGGATGGGGGGATGCAGAGGATGAGCTTAGTTACATGCTATGCAGTCGGCCACTGGTAGGTCAGCATATCAAGATCGTGGAGAGATTTTTTATCACTCAGGTGTGGTGGTAGTTCAGGCAGCAGCAGTGAGTATCTATAGAGACTACCACATACGCCCGAGCTAGGGATGAGGAGGGTCAGGGTTGGTTGTTGATGTTGGATTACCAGTAGGCAGTACAAGATACAACCATGATTAGGAGAGAGCCCTGGGAGTACCTCTTGGACATGGTAGATGTAGGGGCTGATGCAGCCTATAGAGCAGAGTGGCAGAGGGTTCCATTCCCTCGATTCATAGTTCCTGATGTACAGCTAGCAGCTCAGGGGGATGAGGGTGATGATGGCATGGATGGAGGAGATGGTGGAGGGAGAGGGAGAGGGAGAGTGAGGGAGACTGGGGAGGGATCATGATCAGGTGGCCAAAAATGGTCACGGGGTCAGAGCTCTACTGATGAGGATGAGGATGCGATGAGATCAATTCGCCGATAGGTAGAGGCTACACAGGATCAGCTTGTGGGAGGAGAGGACCTAAGAGCCAGGATACAGGATCTAGAGATAGAGATGTAGTAGCTCAAGATCACTATAGCTATGAGGGAGTAGCAGCTGATAGATGTGAGGACTGAGATAGAGCGGTGAGAGAGGGCGCTACAGGCTACCATAGCAGAGAGCCAGAGAGAGGTAGCTCAAGCCGCATACTATCATGGGCTCTATATACAGGCAGTACCAACAGGTTAGAGAGCACCATCCTACTTTGCTATAGTTGGGAGATCTGATTTAGTACTAGACATGGCACCACCTCCTCCATCACCAAGTCCACATGATGGTGGTAGCGAGTCCTAGGTTTAGGGCTTAGGTTTTTAGATGTTTGACACATATCATGAGATTTTGATCCAAATTTTGGGATCTCATTTTGTATATTGTACTATGACATTTATATATGAGATTACTAGATTTGTGATGTATCTATGTTATTGTCTCACTTGTGATGGATGTATCAATTTTTATATTGTCTTGTCATATTTCTCAAAATGTATGTTTAGATGCTCATGTATACTCTCTCTCATAGACGTATGTTTAATTCTCATGTGTATGATATAGACTCATGTTTCTGAAAATGATCTTTTTTTGATATAGATATGATGGTAAGATTAACCCCTTGTGATGACAGGAATAGGATGTGATGTTAAAGACAAGGAGCGAAAGACATGATCAAGAAAGATTGAAAGGTGAGTGCAGTTGACCGACTAGTCCATGAAAGATAAAAGGAGAGCTCTCTCTATATGCAAGATGCAAAACTAATCTAACATGAACCTAGAAATGCAAGCTACTATGAAAAGTGGTTGACTTGCAAGGTCACAATGCCAATAGACATCTAATAATCATCATCAAGCTTTATTGGTAGTGTCACAAAATCATACAATACACACTAGTATGACTATGTGAATATGAATATGATCTATCTCAGATAGGAATGTGGGAATCCCACCTAAGCACCAAAGACATGTAGGTCAAGATGACTAGTGCAGTGAGATTACCTAAGTTTTCTATAGCGAGATTATGCTTGCATCAGGACATAAGAAGGTCAAGATGGCTATAAGTATGCACTCGCAAACAGTCAAGGATAATACTTTGTAGATCCTAGGTGTCAAGTGGATCAAGCATAAATGCTAATGACAATTAGGACCAACAAAATATACCCACAAGCAGAAAAAGAAATAAAACATGTCCTCATGCCTTTAGTCTTCTAGCTATGCATCATCGAAAACTATCATAGGGAGAGAACACTCATCAAAGAAATCATCATAGACAACACACAAAGAAATAAAGTCAAATAAGTCTCAGTGAGTCAAGTGTTTAAGTACGTGTGTGTAGGTCATAGAATCAATCTCTGAGTATCACATTTGCCAGTGGGAGATATCATATCATGTTAAACTATAGGGTAGGATATCTGATAAGTTTTGAGAAACACTCGACGCTAGGGTAGTGTTGAAAAACACTATTTGGGGGTGGTGTTGAAAAACACCATTTGCAAGATGTCCTAAAGACCAACGCATCCTAGAGACCAAAGCTAACATAGTTATGCCCCCTAGACAAAGACAAGGACCAATTCCAGACCAAGGCAACAAAGGTCAAGACATGATGGAGAAAGGCTAAGTGTCGAGGATGCATGCTAAGAAACAGGGGGTGCAAAGGCCTCAAGTAGCGCCCGTTTCCAGGTTTTCACCACTTGGAGATTTTTTATTTTTATTTTTTTTTTCAATTTTTAAAAAAAAATTTTGCATTTTTTTTTTTTTTTGTATTTTTTCAAAACTTTATATGCTTTTTAGAATTTTTTCAGCATCATATATGAATTTTTTTGGAATTTTTTTAGGATCAATAAGATATGTACAAAGGATGCCCCCAGACAGAATGGGCATCATGGATAGAACTTCTTCAGGTGCAAGACATTGATAGGATCAGGGAGTTGTTCCCCCTCTGGATCATATAGTAAATAAGCACTTGTAGCAAAAGTTGCAGTAATGATGTATGGTGCAAGCCAATTAGGTTCAAACTTCCCTTTTTGTTCTCTATTTTGTTGGTTCTTAGGGTTTTCTCGCAAAACAAGATTTCCTACTTGAAATTCCCTAGGGAAAACCTTCTTGTTGAATGCTTTGGACATATGCTTTTGGTAAACTCTCATGTGATCAAAAGATGTTTTTTCTCTTTTCATCTAGAAGTTCTAGTTCCTACAACCTCATGGCACAGTATTCTTCATCTGTCACTAAACCTTTGAGAGAGACTCTAAGTGAAGGGATCTCTACCTCTAAAGGTAACAATACTTCAGCACCATAAGTGAGGGCGAAAAGCGTAGCCCCTGTTGGAGTACAAATACTCATTCTGTAGGCCCACAAGGCTGAATTTATCTGTAGGTGCCAATCTCTACCATTCTTGTGATTTTTTCTATGGAGAATCTTGAGAATGGTCTTATTTGAAGCCTCTACTTGTCCTTTTCCTTGCGGGAAGTAAATGGAGGACCAATGTTGTTTTATCTTAAATTTCTTGTAGAGATGTTTAAGGTCCTTATTTTTGAATTGACCCCCATTGTCAGTGATTATCTCAGAAGGCACTCCATACCAACAGATGATATGATTCAGAATAAACAAAGAAAATATCTTGCCTGAGGCAACAGAAAGTGGGACAGCTTCTACCCATTTGGTAAAGTAATCAATAGCAATAATAATGAATTTGTGTCCACCTGATGAGTTGGGATGAATTTGCCCAACAAGGTCAAAGGCCCAGCGTTGAAATGACCAATGAGAAATAGAAGGAATAAGCTCCCTGCCAGGAGCATGTATCAGGTTTCCATGTTTCTGACATTTTTCACAAGATTTAGCAAAAGCTACTGCATCTGTCTGCATGGTAGGCCAATAGTACCCCACCCTAAGCAACCTTCAGGCCATGGAAAGACCATTAAAATGTCCTCCACAAATTCCCTCGTGAATGTCAACTAATGCTTGGTTGGACTCATCCTTTTCTAAACACCTAAGAAGTGTCCCATCTAAACCCCTCCTATACAAATCACCAAAGATAAGAGTGTGGAGAGAGGCATTACAAACAAGGTTTCTTCTTTCAGAATGATTGAAGGTTTCAGGAATAGTACCATCACGGAGATATGAATAAATGGCACCATAGCGAGATGATTCATGGCCAACCAAGGTACAAATGACATGGCTTTTTGAGGAGTCAAAAATAGGATAACATATCTCTTCCACCAGGAATTCAAATCTAGACTCATGTTGTTCTAACTGAAGAAGTGAAGCTAATGTAGCCATAGCATCAGCTGCTTTATTTTCTGCTCTAGGGATTTGTTGAAATGTAACAAAGGTAAAGTATCAGTGCAATGAATCAACCATCTTCTTATAGGGTATCAGTTTGTCATCCTTTGTTTGATATTCTTCATTAACTTGGTTGATAATCAATTGTGAATCCCCATAAGTGTGCAGCTCTGTAATGCCCCATTCTATGGCCATTTTCAATCCATTTGTCAAGGCTTCATACTTAGCAATGTTTTTTGTGCATGGGAATAATAACTTATAGGACTTAGGAATAGTATATCCATGAGGAGAGACAGACAACACTCCGGCGCCTAAACCATTTTTCATGAAAGAACCATCAAAGAACATCTTCCAGGTTCTTGTAGTCATATACATGATGTGCTCGTCTAGAAATTCAACTTGAATGGGTCCTTTGTCTTGAATTGGAAAATCAGCCAATTGGTCTGTAATGGCTTGTCCTTTTATAGCCTTACGTTCAACATACTCTATGTCAAATTCTGAAAGAATCATCATCCATTTAGCAAGTCTTCATGTGAGAGCAGCCTTACCAAGCAAGTATTTTAGAGGATCAATTTTTGCAATGAGGTGTATTGTATGTGCAAGCATGTAATGTCACAACTTTTGGGAAGCAAACACCACCGCTAGGAAAGATTTTTCAATACTAGTGTAGTTGACCTCATATGAAACAAGTGTTCGGCTGATGTAATATATGGCTCTTTCTTTTCCAGTATCATCAAGTTGAGCCAATAATGCCCCTAGGGAAGATTTTGTTACTGAGACATATAATATAAGTGGTTTTCCTGGGATAGGAGGCATTAAGATTGGAGGATTAGCCAAGTATTGTTTGATTTGATCCATGCTTCTCTGACATTCCTCATTCCAAACACATTTAACCCCTTTATGCAAAGTCTTATTAAAGGGTTGAGCTCTATCAGCCAGTTGTGAAATAAACCTCTGTATACATTGAAGGTGTCCTTGAAGACTCCTCATTTGACTGTTGTTTTTAGGAGGTGGCATATCCATTATTGCTTGAAATTTTTTTGGGCCCACCTCTATTCCTTTAACTAAAATGATAAATCCTAAGAGTTTGCCAGAGGTGACTCCAAATGCACACTTTTTTGGATTAAACCTAAGTTGAAACTATTCCATACGATCTAGAATTACTTCCAAATCACCAAGGTGTGTATCCCTTTTCTTGGATTTTGCCAAGGTGTCATCCACATAGTCTTCCATATTCTTATGCATCATGTCATGGAAAATAGTAGTCATAGCTCATTGATATGTAGCTCTGGCATTTTTTAATCCAAATGGCATGACGTTCCAACAATAGGTTCCCCATGCACAAGTGAATGCAGTTTTCTCTTGGTCTTCAGGAGCTATTTTGATATGATTGTACCCAGAAAAGCCATCCATCAAAGAATAGATCTCATAGCCCGTGGTCATGTCCACTATCATGTCTATATTTGGAAGTGTAAAATCATCCTTTAGGCATGCTTTATTAAGATCTCTAAAGTCTGTGCAAACATGAATGGACTTGTCATGTTTTGAAATTGGTACAATATTGGATATCCATTCGGCATAATCAATAGCTCTTATAAATCCTACACTGAGGAGCTTTTCTAATTTAACTTTAACAAGGAGAGCTATGTGAGGATTCATTTTCCTCAATTTTTGTTTTACTGGTTTGATTCCTGGAGCTACGGACAAATGATGCATAATGAGACTAGTGTCCAATCCTGGCATGTCTGAGTAAGTCCAAGAAAAATTAATTTTCTTTCTTTGCAGGAACTTGGTATATGCCTCATTTTCTTGTGTTGACAATGATTGAGCCAAATGAATTATTTGTGGATCCTCTGGTGTATTTAGATTGACTGGCTGTGTAGGCTCAACAAGCACTAAAGACCTGTCCTAAAAATATCTTGGAAGATTATCAAGTACCTCATCCTTAGGCACCTCAGGGAGGTTTTCACCTTCAGATACATCTTTTATTTTTACTTTTTTCGGTTCTAACACTGCCACATAGTGGTTTTCGCCATAAGAACTCCTATTTTTTGTTTCTTTTCTTTTTATTTTTTGACTGAGGTACTTGATATCTGGCTCTATCATACTTGTAGTTGGTTCGCTGGTGGAAGAGACTACAGGTTCAAGGGCATTCAGGTAGCACACTATTTCATATTCATTTTGAAAGGTTAGGAGTTGAGGCTCTTGATAATGCTGAGACCAATCAATTAAGTGAGGATTGGCAAGGGGTAGGTCAATGGCTGGTTCAATATTTTGTATGCGAATGGCATCATCTCTAGTGATTGTAGAGTTAGGGTCCGTCAAGTATCCCCTTAAGGTACCCAAATTAGGACGTATCCTACTAAGCGAAGCATCATCCACTAAAGTGACTCATGGATTCCAATATTCTAATCCTACACTAGACTCGTTACCTACCTCGGATTAGGAACTATATGTATGGACAACAACAATGTCCATGTCAACTATAGAACAATCAGAAAGAGTCTCACACTCATACTCATGTGAGTCTATATCTGAATCCCTACTAGGATGCTTACACCAACCATATTTTTTAGGCCTTGAGGTAGAAGCATTGATGTCACCAAGAGTAACTCCCTCTTGAATTCCATTTGTGTACTTCATTTCTTGAATGGAATCCTCAACATGATTTTCAATAGTGGATTGTTCTTGTTCTAGTTCTGAAACTGTGGGATTATCAACTGTAGTATCTAAATCTCCCCAAAGGAGATTGGTGGAAGGGACCCAATCTTCACACCTATCTTGTTGATTTTGTAAATTGGGCATGTATTCATCATCACTATCTGTTGCAGCTAGGATAGGGGGAACTTTCTTGTTCTGGCTTTCAAAACCTAGGCCAACTGTGGTCTTAGATCTATGCCCAAAAAGAGAATGATTGAGTGGTTCAGCCTTAGCATCTAGTCTATGACTGAGAGGACCATGACCTGGGTAACCCATATTTTTTACCAAAGTATATCTTCTCCCTTAAGTCTTAGGAGATGGAGAAAAATTCTCATTGTGCCTGTATTTTTCTTCTTTGTAAATCCAGTTTCTAATAGCTACTTCCTCTTTTTCATCTTGAATGGGTATTGAAGACTCTACAAATGTATCAAACAGAGTCATTGCTGAAGATGAGGGATGCATCTCCTATGAAGGTTTACCATAGGACCTAGGTGAGAATGGAAGCTTTGTGAAGGAGTCAATGTGATAACCACCCATACCAAGGTCTATGGCCTTGAACTTATTCTGACATTGTGCCAAAGTTGCATCAAAATTTTCTGCTTCCCGATTAAGAGGAACATGGGTCCCTGTTGAAATTGCATTAACAAATAATGTGTTATCCCCGGGTATACAAACCTCTACTCCATTATAGGGGAACTTGACACATTGGTGGTAGGTGGATGGCACCGCTTGAATGTCATGGATCCATGGTCTACCAAGTAGAATATTATAGGCTAAAGGACCAACATCAACAATCTGGAACAAGATGTCCTTTTCAATGGGGCCAATCCTGACAGGAAGGATGGCCAAGCCTTTGGAGCTTCTCTCTGCCTCATCATAGGATTTGATGGTTATTTTCTTGCGAGTATCAATAACTTGTTTTGAGTAACCTAGTATTTTCAACAAACTCAAGGAACAAATATTGAGCCCAGCACCCCCATCAATCAACACATGCCTGACATGGGTCTTGTGAATCATGACTTCAATGTGAAGGGAAAGATTATGCAGATGGCTCAAGGCTTTGTCATCTTCTTCTAAGAATGTGAGGTAATGTGGGCTGGCAAGGTGATTTACCATATTTTGGAATTGATCAATGTCTATGTTGTTAGGGACATTGGTTGTGCACAAAGCATCTTCAAGGACATGTTTATGTCTTGGAGACAACTCTAGGAGCTCAAAAATTGAGATTTGACCTGGTGTTCTTTGTAACTGATCAACAAGATTGTAGCTCATTTCTGGATTAACCGCTAACTTGGTGGTGACATTCTTGGATGTCACTTGCTTTGGTTTGCTAGATTGGTTAGAATTAGGACCTCTAATGACCACAGGACCTTGACCTTGGCTTCTAGTGACAGCATTAAGAGCTTGAGATGACCTTCAAAAGTGTGGACCTCTAAGCACCACCATGGGTTCATTATCAAATATAGGAGAGTCCACATCATGACTATGAGAATCTTTGCTTTGTATCATGTTGACATTTTCATCCATAGCTTCAAGCATATTGATAACATTCTCTGTAGACGTATAGGTATAGTTGATTGTAGCTTTGCCATCTTTGGGTTTAGAGGTTTCCCCCTTATCATATTTAGGAAAAGGTTCCTTAAACACTTTATGATTTGCATTGTTCTTCAATCCATCAATCTGAAGTTTACCATTTTCAATAAGATCTTGAATGAGATGTTTAAGTTTCCAGCAGTGCTCTATGTCATGTCCAATGCCATTATGAAATATGCAGTAAGCTTTTTCATTCCACCAATATGGCTTAATGTCAGGTATGTGAAATTTTTCTGGATCCTGTGGTTGTGCAAGGTTGTTATCGATGAGCATTTTGAAAACATCTTCATAAGAATCTCCAAGCTTAGAGAACTATCACTTCTCCTTTTTAGGTCTTTCTTGATATTTTTGTTTATTCTCTTGTTGGTTAGAGGGTGTATTAAGCTTCATAGCTTGAATTGCACTAGATAAATGAAGGACACCTTGATCCTTTGGTTGGTTAGAGTCAACAACTCCATCATTGACTACTTCCTTTTGTCCTTATGAGAGTTGTTATTATTTTGACTATTGTTGTTATTATGTTGTTTAGTCAAAATACCTTGTTCTTTTAAGATATCCTCTATTCTACATGCGGTTTCAACCATGGTGTCGAATGAATCAAAGACCATCTTCCAAACTTCATACCACATCTCAGGTACTAAATTGCTTACAATGATATCAATTCTCTCTTGTTCAGGAATTATCCTAGAATATCGGGAGCATAATCGTCTCCACCTTTGTAAAAATGTAACAAAGGATTCCCCTTGATTCTGTTTCAAATTACACAAATTAAGCATGGTGACTGATCTTGATAAATTATAGGCAAAATGTTGCACAAATCTATGGACCAGTTCCTTAAAATTTTTGACAGGAGGGGTTATGTTGGTAAACCAATCCATAGCTTGACCTTTTAGACTCCTTGGGAATAATCTAATCAGATAAGAATCTTCGTGGTGAAATTCAAAACTCATGGTATAAAACTGACGCACATGATCATGTGGGTCACCATTACCATCATATTTGTCATATTGGGGAAACTCAATTTTCCTAGGAAAATCCATCATGCTCACACTCTTATCAAAAGGATTAGGACAAATAGAATCAAGGTTGAAGGAACTCTTGGGAGCCATCATCTTCTCCATCATCTTTTTGATTTTCTTAATCTCTTCCCCTTGTGAGGGACTCTGTTTCTTTATTTTCCTATCCACATCAAAGTTATAAGGGACCCTCACACCCTTGTTGATTAGGTTCTCTAGGAACTTATCTTTATTTTTCTCAACATATTTTTCCACATATTGTTGGAAAAGTGGTTCTTGTTGCATTCTCATAAAGTCTTGAGCTTCATAATTTGCACTAGTTCCTCCATGTTGAGATCCATGATGAGCTTGTTGGGAGGGTTGTCTTGAGTTCCTAGGAGGCGTCTGTCTCCTATAGCGAGCATGTTGTAAAGTCCTTCCTCTAGGACTAGGAGATCTTGATGGTGACCTTGAATATTTTCTGCCTCGTGGGTTGCCCAAGGGAGTAGATGGTGGGGAGTTGGTCCCACTGTTGGTACCCCTATTGTTGAATTTTGCATTAAGTTGTTGGGCTAGGAGCCTATCTTGCTCTTCTTGTGTGGCCCTTCTCTCTATGTCTAACAAGGCTCATTTTTCCTCATCTAGGAGCCTAAATGTTTCTTCTTTTGTAGCTTGTTCATTTAAGAAGGCTTGTTTTTCTCTCTCAATACTTTTTAGCCTCTCACTTGTATATCTTGTGGTTGTTTTTAGTGGAGAGCTTGGTCTTGAATGATTGAACAAGTTAGATGCGTTCACATGAGCATCACAAGATTGGTTGTTTTGGTCCTCATGTTGTGACTGTGCATCTTGATGAGCTTGTGCATAGTGTCTTTTGGCTCATTGATGCGCATCTAGATATCTTGAATTAATAGGAGGTGATTCAAGTTGATTTTCATCATTGAATGACATGTTACTCCTATGTCTCTAAAAAATGTCATCAAGAGTTTGATCTATTGCTTCTCTTTGTCTCCTAGTCAAAGTGTAGCTCATGTCCATATTTGATTGAGAGGATGGTAGAGAAGTACTCAACTGACTAAGGCTACTCTTAGGCTCAAACCAAACTTCTGAAGCACTCCTAGGAGATTGATCAAAGATGGGTTCCTTCCCCTTTCATCTTTGATGAGTTTGAACTAAAGGTAATTGTTCAAAAACTACTTGAGGTTTTTTTCCTTGACCCACTTGGTATCTTGTTGTAACCGACATGAAATAAAATATCCTTAGTGAGAAAATAACCTTATGAATCGCTAATTGTCAAACTAGGATAGTGAAAATATTCAATTGTCCAAAAAGAGATATGGTGAGATAGAAAGCTGACAAAAAGTATAAATCAACACTGCCACGGTGGTGCATAACAAAAGGATTCTAGTATCCTAGCACATATGGATCAGGAGGATGATTTAACCAAAATATTGAAATTGAATTTATATGGAAGTGGATTTGGAAAAAAGAGTACTCAAACTCTCCAAGTGTGCAATCAAAGAATCTAAAGGTGAATCTTGTCAACAAGGATGATTCCTAACTTACTAAAGACAAGCAAAAATTTTGGTGAAGTCAAAGATTACTAACTCAAGATGTCTAGAGCCAAAAACCTGAGGCACAAACAATCTTTCAGTTGCAGGGTACGAAACTCACTAAAATCTGGTCAACTAAGAGAAGGCTGAAAATTGCATGAATTAGGCAAACAACAAAAAGATTATGGGTGACAGTTCATGTTAAGCAGGGTGATAATTTCAAACTAGGCAATACTTTGCATTAAGGAGGGCGATACTTTCCAGGTAGCCTGGGCGATACTTTCCAGGCAAGCGGGGAAATAGTCTATCAAGGGTGAACTATCGTGCGATATTTCTCAGGACATATGGAAATACTATTCCAGGGTCGTACGACTCTTTGACCAATGAAGTGCAAAATCTTAGTTTTAAGGACTGTTTGTTCAAAATTTTAGTTTAAGGGTTGATTTTTTTTTATCTCAATCATAGTGACAATAGTAAATTGATAGGTTTGCAAATAGTAGGTGATCAAACATGTCATAAAACACTTGAAATAAGGGAAAAAGAAACCTTGCCAAGACAAGCACTTGTGATATCAAAGCAATAAAATCCTATGAATGCTACTGTGATGTTTTCTGTTCAAGAATGTTTACACAGGTATATCACAATGAGAACACTTCAAACACTTTTTAGCCTAAAAAGACAATGGCTCAATACTTAACAACTTGGCCCACACTTGATGTCCCATTGCCTCACACAAAGTGGTTACCCACAATAGATATTGGTTTTGTTGTGGAAGTGCCAATGACACAACTAAAGGAACACAGATGGTGAGTAATCTTGGGGTGGTCCAAGTTATTCCACTTGGATCAATGCTTGCACCAAGAAGCTAAGTGGCAAAATAAGGTGGCCTCTATCTATGGTTCTTAGTAAGGGCTTCTATTTTTAGTACCCCTCTTCCTCCCCAAAGGGACTCCTTACCTTGTGGCAAGTAACGGACCTCGCAGCCTCAAGAGTACCTTAAGCATTCTTGCTCAATACTTTCCTCATGGTCGCAATCCCACAAGTACTCACATCAAGTGAAGACAAGCACTACGTCTACCAAGATTTTGTGTCCTTGATAGCCTTGAGTTTATAGTGGGTTGGAATAGCCAGCAAAAAGCTTGTCCCCACTTGGGTCATTCCTCTTGATTGCTCAAGAGCAGGCCCGCTAAATATGGATCAACTTATGAGATTCAAGGTTTTTGTTTCACCACAAGGGTGAAGAGCATACTCCCCTATCCCAAAGCTTTCTCCCAAACACACCAAGCAAATATTCAATTACCCTTTTTCTTTCAAAATCCAAAGATGGGTCAAGATTTTCTGGTTCACCACAAGGGTGAAGAGCATACTTCTCCTACCACCCAAGAATTCCTACAACAAGATATTATGTTCCTATGAAATGAAACAACTAGTAATTGTCACACTTGAAAATGAAATAAACAACAAGCACTTGATTGGGTTTTTATGCTTTGGGTAGCCCTACAAAAACCATTAGTAGCCCTTGTGCATTTGAAGCTTTGACATGCATTCTTTTAAGAAAATGATCAAGCAATGAGAGCACCTACAAGCACAACTTGTTAGCCCCACAAGGTTAGCAAAACCAAAATCCAAATGAAATCTGCAAATTAAATCTATCTAACCACAACAAACTAAACCAGCAAGCTAACTAGATCCAAATTCAGCAAAAAAGAACCAAGAAACAACTCACTGCTGGGTACAGGTGACAGTACAGTCACTAGAAATGTCACACGACACTTTTCAATATACCTGGGTGACAATATATTTCTGGGCTATACTTCGCTTTACTACAGGCGACAAAATTTCTCAAACAGGGCGACAGAGTTTCTCAAACAGGGTGATACTTTTAACTGGTAAAGTATCACGTGACCTCACATGAACTATCACACGATAATCTGAGACTAAAAAAACTAAGAGCCAAAAATGAAGCTAAAAATTGACAAAAAAAATTGACGAAAATGTAGAAAATTAAGGACAAAACAACAATGCTCTACCCCATGGTGGGCACAAAAAATGTACACACTCAAATGGTGCACTTCTGTAAGTCATTATATCCAAGGGAATCCATGAATGGGAAACCTTAGAAACTGACCTAGAGCTCTTTATGCATGGAGTTGCAAGATTATTTGAAGTTTTCTCTCAGCTAGAGCTATTAAGCTTATGACCTTGCTAGTCAACCACACAATGAGAGATTCAAATGAAGACAAGGGCAAGAATGCCAATATCTCTAAGAATCACTATGAAATGCAAATGCAAACTAGATTAAGATGAATATGCAAGGTAGAAATGAGAGATGCAAGCTAAGCTATGGAAATGAAAGTACAAGCTATGCTATGAAAAGGAAAGTACAAGTATTACCAAGCCTTCCTAGTTAAACTAGATTAGTTACTCTAAAGCTTGAAAGGAAATCTAAACTATGAAAGCATAAACATGAAGCTACTATGCATGAATGAAACTAAGAATGGAATGTAGATGCAAAAGCCAAGAATGCTCCAAATCTTCAACAGCTCTAAAGTGACCTAGAAAACCTGCAGCATAACATTAGCATAAAAGATTGATATGCAAATGAGGAAGAGAGCTCTTCTTTTATAAGAAATGAAAAGGAATGGACCATGGAGATTAAGAGGCAAAAGATTTAATCAAGGGTGGAGCATGAAAGAGGAGAAATCCATGTGCACAAATCTCCTCCAATGAGAAAATAAGACTTGACTTTTGTGTTCATATGAGACAAAAAGTGCTTTTCTTCTTTTTATAAAATAAGAATAATGTTTTATTTGTGCAACTTAGGATAAGAGGAAAAGTGGGGGCTTTTATTTATTAAAAGGGGAGGAAATTCCTTTTAATTAAATAAAGACTTAGGATAAAATGGTTAGCCCAAGGCAAATAATCGAAAAATGATAAAATAAGATTTGATCAAGGAAATTGATATAATTGATAAAATGCTGATTTTTGAAAATATTGATTCAGGGATTTGATAAATTGCTAAATGGGGGCCCAAAGTCTAGGCGACCATTTTAGGGTGCATACAAAATTCATCTAGGACTTTCTTGATTATTAGCTATGAATCTCCAAACACTTGCAATTCTATTATATTCCACTAGATAACTATTTTGAGGTCGAAGATGAGTGCCTCATACTCTGCAATGTTGTTGGTACATGGAAATCCTAATTTGAATGATTTTGGAATATAGTCACCTTGAGGTGTGATGAATAAGATTCCTGTCCCTGATCCGTTCAATGTGTAGGAGCCATCAAAGTATAGCTTCCATATTAGTTGTTCTTCGATCATACATACATGCTCATCAGGAAATTCCATGATTAGGGGATATGCATCCACCAGACATGATTCTACTAGCTGATCAGCAATTACTTTTCCTTTGATTTGTTTCTGATCTATGTACTAGATGTCAAAATTGCTCAATAACATAACCTATTTTTCCATACAGCCTATGAGAGGTTTCTTTGATAATAGATACTTGAGTGGATCCACCTTTGAGATGAGCTTGATTGTGTGGCTAAGCATTTAATGTCTAAGCTTTTGAGTGGAAAAGACCATGGCAAGGCATGCTTTCTCCATTGGTGAATAATTGAGCTCATAGCTGACAAGAGTTTGACTGATATAGTAGATGGCTCTCTCTTTGTTGTTGTTCTCATTCTGTGCTAAGAGTGCCCCCAGTATTGTAGTGGTTTTTGAGATGTAGAGTATGAGAAGGCATCCTGAAACTGGTAGTACAAGGATGGGAGGGTTGGACAAATATTCCTTTAGCTTCTCAAAGCTTCTTTGATAGATAGGATCCCATTTGAAGCTTGTGTCCTTGCAAAGTGGATGCGTGAAAGGTTGGCACTTGTCTACCAGCTGTGATATAAATCGATGCACTGATTGGAGCTTTCCTTGTAGGCTCCTAAGCTGCTTAAGTATTCTAGGAGGAGGCATTTCTGTGATGGCTTTGACCTTTTTAGGGTCAATCTCTATGTTGCATTGTGATACAATGAAGCTTAGAAGCTTTCCAGATGTTATACCAAAGACACACTTCTTTGAGTTTAGCTTCAAGCCATAATGATGGAGACGATTGAACACATTTTCAAGGATGTCTAGGTATTCACATCGTATCTTAGATATTGCAATAATATCATCCACATAGTCTTCCAAGATTTTGTGTATCATATCATGGAAGATGGTTGTCATTTCTCATTGATAGGTGGCACCTACATTCTTTAGCCTAAATGGCATCATGTTGTAGCAGAAGGTACCCCATGGTTTTTTGAACGTTGTCTTGTGTTGATCCTCTTTTGCTATTATGATCTGATTGTACCCTAAGAATCCATCCCTGAGTGACAACATCTCATGGCCCACTATGAGATCGACTATCATTTCTATGTTAGGTAGTAGGAAATCATCCTTGGGACATGCTTTGTTTAAGTCCTTGAAGTCTTTACAGATTCTTATCTCTCCTGAACGTTTGGTGATAAGTACCATGTTGGAGATCCACTCTGAATAATCTATGGCTCTGATAATCTTGGGTTGTAGGAGCTTTTCTAGTTTTTCTTTTACCAATAGGGCTATCTTAGGATGCATTTTGTGTAGCTTCTACTTTAATGGCTTGGCATTAGGGTCCACTACAAGATTTCACACAACTAGATTTGGATCAAGCCCATGCATGTGTGCATATGACCATGCAAAATTGGTGGTGGCTTCTTGGAGAAGCACAGTGAGAGCCATTTCCTCACCCTCGGTTAAAGATGTTGCGATGTAGGTGATTCTCAGGAATTATTCAATGTTGAAGTTGACTGACTTTGTTTCATCAATGAAGATGGGTGACTGCTTGGTTCTGTAATCTTGGATGGGAGGAAGAGGCAAGTCTCCATCTTCTAGCACCTTACAGATGTTTTCACCAGAAGATACATCCTTTATTTTCTCTTTTTTAGAGTTAGAATTCACCCTAGTGGGGTTTTCACATAAGGACTCATTCTTTTATTTTTCTTTTTCAATTTTGTGACTAAAGCTTTCCTCTTCCCCAAAATATCCTTTAGGTTCGAGCTTGCAGACACGAACTGATTCTTGATGTTGATATGATTGTTGGCCTCATGTTTCCATTGATCTTAGGAGTGCTTCTATGCTGTGGAACTCATCGATATGTGTGACGCTTGGTTGATCCTATTCTATGAGTTTGGGATGGATGAGGGGAAGTTATATGATGTTAATGGTAAGTTGATGGAGGAGAGAAGTGCCAAGGAGGGTATCATCATCAAAAATGTCATCATAGGATTTATTTTATTCCTCTTGAAGGATGTCTTCAATCTCTACAAGGTCTTGCTGGATATTCAAGAGGGGAACGTTGGGCAAGTTGGTGCCCCCAGTTGCAATATTTGGTTCTTGTATGTGTAGGCAAGGGGTATTAAAGCCAAGACCTTGATGTTTTGGATTTTTTGAGGCTATGATTAGATCTTTGTTGCCTCTTTATTGTGGTCCTAGACCACAGCCTTGGTATTTCCATTATTCTATGGAATACTTGTGTGATGTTGGATATTTCTCTTTGAAGTAGCCAAGGAGTTTGGTGTTAGGAGGTGGGGGATCTCTGTAAACCACTGATTGATGTCAAGGTCCATCTCAAGGCTATCTATATTTCCATGGGAAACAAACGTCAATGGTCCCAATTGCTTGATTTTATGATTATCTTGAGTAGGCTTGCTTTGGTGACTTGGGTGCCCTTGTGTATGTAGATCCAAAGGTAGGGATCCTACTACAAATGCATTAGTTAGGCTATATTCACCACACCCCTAGTTTTTTATCTTGACAGAAGAGAGAGTGGAGGTGAGGATAGTCTTTGGATCGCTATGGGATCAGGATGAGCTGGTGATAGAAGTGCTAATTTCAATTCCAAGATAATGAGTGTACTGAGGGAATGATGCTTCCAATGCATGACACTATGTGAAGGGTTGGGGTTCTACATGGATGGTGATCTCAGTGCTTTGATGCATAAATTTGATGCACTGGTGATAAGTAGATAGTGTGGTTTTGATGGAATGGATCCATGGTAAGTCGAGGAGGATGTTATACAGTAGATAAAGATCAACAACATGGTAGATGGTGTCTTGAGTCACTAGTCCTAGCTTGATAGGAAATAAAATGGTACCTTTAGAGGTATGCTCCAAGTTATTGCATGCCTTCATGGTGATGACATCATGTGATATGTCAGCCTCCATGAACCTTATTTGTTGAATGAACTTCAGAGTATACAATTTTAGGGCTGAGCCATTATCTATCATGACCCTTTTAATGGAAAAGTCTCTAACCATGATGACGATGTGGAGAGGGAGATTGTGGTCAGGCTCAATAGTTGGTATATCAGATGGCTTGAAGGAAAGAGCACAAGATTTTGATAAATGTCCCACAAGGTTCTCAAACTAGATGGTATTTATGTCTACAGGGACATTTCCTTCTTGGAGGGCTTGGTCGAGAATTTCTTGATGGATGGGTGAAGTGCAAAGAAGGTTGAGGATGGAGATTTGGGCAGGTGTATTCCCATGGTGTTCTAGAAGATTGTATTGGGCATTGTGAGCTTGCCTTGGATTAGCACCGGTGATAGATATCTGGCCTCCACAGGTGGTAAAATCACACTGACTATCTTCTCCCTTAACATGGATGACATTGACTATGGGTTCACCTTGGGTTATGTATACAATGAATTTATCATAGTTGATATGGGTAGTAGTATAGTCTTTATGGTCAACATAGTCTCCTTACTTTCCTTTACCTTGATTCTGGGGTGGAGGATTTACATTGACCTGGTTCTTCCTAGAATTGTGTTGAGGGAACATGTTTTGATAGATCTGTAGATTGGCATTAAGCAAGGTTTGGGCTGGGGTGTCCACTTGGATCTCCTTTATGTCTATGAGATATTGGATTTAGTGCTTTATTTTCATGCACCTTAGGGTTTCCTATCCTTTGACATGATGATAATCATAGTATTCATGATCTTTGTACCAGTTAGGCTTGGGAGTGGTGTCATCGAATTGTTGAGTTGGTGGGTAAGTGATGAGATTGGCTTTGGCCATTTGATGAAAGATTACATCCAGTGGTTCACCAAGAGGTGTGAAGGTACATCCTGATGGGTCTTGACTCAAGGCCTTTTTTGATTTGGGGTAGTGGATATGGCATTAGCCTAATTCTCTTGGTTGCCTTGGTTTCCTTGTTTATAATTCTACATAGGCAGTTAATTGATTTGGAGTTTTTGTTGGTGGTATGCAAGAGTTGGTGTAGGATCGAACACAATAATTTGGACATGCTTGGTGTTAGTGGCTCCATCAATAACAACATTCTTGTTTCTATTCCAATAGCGGGGTTTTTCATTACTAGGCTTGCTATGGGAATCATCCTTGTAATGTCAAATTGTGCCTTCATCTAAGAGACCTCTTTAAATATATATCCCTTTGCCTTTGATTTCCTAATATGTTTGAATTTAGTTCATCCTCATGAAGTGAGATAGTTTAGGATGAAGGTTATCGATAAAGATCTTCATAAGATGTTTCTCAGGGGGTTGATATGATAACCTGGTAGTGAGGTTTTGCCATCATTTCAAGTAATCAGCTAGGATTTCTCTTCCTTTCTACTTTGAGTTTCAAAGGTCTAGCAAAGACAACTCATTCTCGACATTGTGGACATATTGGGCAATGAACGTTTCAGAGAGTTCAAAAATGGTTGTGAGTGTCCCAAAGGGTATCTTGTAGAACCACTCAATAGTAGTTCCTCCCAAGCTTTTGGGCAACAAGCGCATAAGGAAATTCTCACTATAGGTCACTTCTTGACATGCCATATAGAACTCCTTTACATGACTGACAAGATCTCCTTTCCCTCGATATTTATCAAACTTAGGTGTCTCGAAGTGTGATGAAGCATATTAATTCCATACTTTAGAGTACCTTAGGATAATATTTTCTATACCGTTTTGCTGCATTTTGATACATTTGCCACAAGACTCTTATGCTTTTCTACTACTATATGGCATGCTTCCAACAAACATTTAATATGGTTTAAACATACTTAATATACTATGCTTGGATAAAATGCTATATTTCTTGGTTCTAAAAGATATTGTCGTGTTTCAAATAAATAGAGTAGATGTTTGAATGAGATTGATTATGCATGTTTTGGTAATTACTACCATAAATATCTTATCCTAACCTTTAAAGGAAAAGTGCATTGGAATAGAGAATGTTGTTTTGACCAAGTTTGGTGCATTCATCCATGGAGTGTTCTGCCCGATCTCCCTGCAGCTTTCAGTGGAAGAACATTCAATGCAGCACCAGTTGAAGGAATAAGGTGACAGTTTCAGCAATGAGTTAGGCGGCGTGTTACTTTCTCTGAGAGGATCTAGGCACAAGTGGGAGTTGGATTCATTGTCATGGCAATTCTCTCCTCCGCTTCAGGTTCAATCTATTTAGTCTTTAAAGCTTTTCCCTCTTTCTAGTCATTAATGTTGTAATAAAGATCCGCCTTGTTCTACAGTGCGGTTAGAAAGTAGTTAGGATTTTTTCCTTTAAATAAAGCCCTGCTCCTACGTGAGCACAATAGAGAGGGCATTGTCAAGATTATAGAAATAGTTTTCAGATAGTTCCACTGTGTTATGAGAATTTTGTACTTTGATATTCAATGAATAAAATGAAGTGTTGATATTTAGTTGAGTATAATTGTGATTTAGGATACTCATCCAAGGGGGCCCACTTGGTGACAAATCCACAATAAGATAGATTCATATTAGCTAGAATCATTTCCTGCATTTCCATTATTTTAATAGCCAAGTGTCGAACTGCTCCTGCAGCCAAAGTCATAGAACAACAGAAGTATCATGGCATAGTTTGTAAGAATATGCATATCTTATTAATAGTTATACTTTTGTAGTTTCTATTCTAGCACTTACTTTTCTACAAACTTCAACTTAATCATTACCTTAGCATCCATTTCCTGCAATCATAGTATAGTTTTCCTTCAACATTTCCTTCTTGTAGCAACAATAATGTGTGGCTAAATGATACTTGGTGCATATACTTTGCTAGCCCATTTCAATTGATACGTCCCTAGTTTGACTTACTAAATGAATTTCTATAAAGAGGATAAGTTGCTCAGTTGGATGTCCAATCCCTAAGTTTGAAACTATACCTAGTTTTTGAGCCTTTTTAGGAAGTGATCATTTTTTGCACCATTGACAGGGATGGTGCTGAACCAAGTCTTTAATAAGCCATTCTTAGACTTTGTTTCATTTCCAATTTTTTAGAATACATTTCTTCTAGGAGAACTCTATAAATCACATTACTCCCTACTATCTGTATGCATAATTGAAGAAGAGACGCCAGAGGATGGTACTTTCCAAACCAATTCAATCATCCATTAGAGGAAAGATTTCATTAGTTGATGCCACCATTGACCTCCCTGAAACCATGTCATCCTCCTCATCCTCTAAAGAACAGGTAGATTCTTTTGAAGAGCAACCTAAAATTAATGAATTTGCAGACGTCTTCGCTCATCTGAGAGCCTATTTTCCTGAAAATCTAGTTGGACAAGAAAACTCATTATAGCTAGTTGTATACCAACCTCCTTATCAACCTCCTCTGTGAACACTAAATCCTACCAGGATGGCTAATCCCCCTTCCTTTCCATTCTCTATTACTAACCAATTGGACAATAACAACCTTAAAAACATACCCTCTTCTGCCTTGCCAAAATTCTATGGTTTAGTAATAGAAGATCTGGATACCTTTCTCTTCAAGTTTGATATCCTATGCAGAAGTTATGTCAGTAGAAGAAGAGAGATTGCCGGTGTAAACTAGTTGCAAATATGGAGGCCACCTAGATGCCAACTGACTACAAGCTAGTTGAACCAGCAGATGAACAACTTTTTTTTTTTGCTCAAAGACGTCTGTGGGCACAAACACAAGGTATGCCTCAGGACCCACTTACATTTAGTAATCCATTTTATAAAAATCAATGGCAACCTTCTATGAATTATCAAATTCCTCCCTGGAACAACTCTCAGAATCAATGGAAAAATTACCCTAGTCCACAATGGCAAAATCCTCAAGGGAGTTGGCAACAACCCCAAGGTTCTTAGCAACCACCACAGGGTAATTAGCAATAGAATCCTTAGTGGTGAGGAAACCAACAATGGTCACCTTAATCCCAAAGATATCTAAATCTGCCTCTCCAAGCACCACAACAACAAGCACTCTTACCACCACCAGCTGCCAATACCCAACTTCCAAAACCACCCCAATTGCCTACACAACTGCAGCCAAACCAAAACAATAGGCCTCCCGCACCTCAGAAAAATGTGTATAACACTAATCAAATTCAATATCCCATGCAATATCCTACCTATGAAATCACCCTTGATGATATACACCAACGGTCTAGGACTACTCTTCCTACTCCTAAACATCCAATCATAACTAAAGTGTCCCAAGAAGAGCCTGTACAAATATAAAATACTATTCCTCTACCAGCGACATAGCCAATTGCTGATCAAAGCCACCCTATTGGACCTCCTTTCCCACAAAGGTTGCTACCAACTAATCCTAAGCCTTCTTCAGAAATTGAATTTAATATACTTGATCAATTGAAGAATGTCAATGTCCAAATACCTTTATTCAAAGAAATTAAGGATGTACCCACTTACAACAAAACCATAAAAGAAACCTTCTTTAAGAAGCCTGGTCACAATTAAAAGGATCCTCAGATAGTGCATATGTTAGGAAAGATTGCTAACATCATGTTAGGAAAGCTTACCATCCTAAAATATTCTAACCCAGGCAGCCCTCTTGTCAAAGTCATTATTATTGGGGCCACCATTAACAATGTATTGGTAGATCTTGGAGCAACTATAAATGTAATGACTAGGGATATAATGCAACAACTTGGCATATATAACCTCCAAACCACTCCTACTATCCTACAACTCGCAAAGAGTTCAACTATAAAACCTGATGGAATGATTGAAGATACAGTTGTTGACCTTGCAACCTAGTCACACCCAGCAGATTTCATGATCTTGTCACCAAAGGCTTCTTTAGGATGATATGGGATTATACTAGGTAGGCCTTGGCTAGCAACTATTGATGCTCACATTGGTTGTTTCTCAGGGCATATGACCATTTCTGATGGCTAGCATACTCAGACTCTTTTCCTATATCCTCCTGCTCAACCCCAAATGGACTTAGCCTCACCAATCTAGCCTGACATAGGAGAAGAATCTGAGGTTATCAATTTAGTGTCAAAATTAATGATGATACAAAGGGACCCCTTCTTTCATCTTTAGGATGAAGACAAGGTAATCACCCATATCCTGCAAAATCAGTATGGATCAAGCCTGAATTCACTGGGCTACTCTTCCAAAGACTACTCTCTGTAAGTTTTAAACCTAGATTGCTAATGGTCTTCCCTTGTAGCCAAAGAGCTTTATAACCAATTGCTTCCCCATGAGATACAAGTACCCTCATTCATAGATGCATCCATGATAGATATGACTAAGCAAATATAGGTTTCCCCTTACCGTTACCTGAACATCAATGGAAAATTAACTAATCAGCAGAAAGCATCTTTGACTGAAACACTGAAGGCCCATACTAGAGAATTTTCTTGGGATTATTCTGCTATGAAAGGTCTTGATCCAAAACTATGCACTCATTGGATCTATCTAAAAGAATATAAACCTCTAGTAAGGCAATTCCAAAGGTGAGTGAATCTAGCCTTATGAGAAATCGTTAAAATAGAATTGCAAAAACTCCTCAACACTAGATTTATTTACCCAATATCCGATAGTCATTGGGTTTCTCCATTAGTAATTGTGCCAAAAAAAGGAGGCAAATGGCATGTGTTTTTAGACTATAGGGAACTCAATAATGCAACCAAAAAGGACCATTTTCCTCTTCCATTCATTGACCAAGTATTGGACTCTCTAGTAGGCAAAAAGTACTTTTCCTTCCTAGATGGATATAGTGGGTACAATCAGATCTGAATCTTTCCTGAAGATCAAGAGAAGACAACTTTCACTTGCCCTTGGGGATTTTTTGCCTATTTTGTTCTTCCATTTGGTCTTTTTAATGCTCCAGCAACCTTTCAACGAGCAATTATCAACATCTTTGTTGACATCTCTCATGACTGTATGGAGATCTATACGGATGATTTCACAGCCTATAGTGAAACTTATGAGGAAGCCTTAAGAAATCTAGACAAAGTCCTAAAAAGGTGTGAAGAACATAATCCATCCCTCAATAGTGAGAAATGCTTCATGATGGTGCAAGAAGGGATAGTGTTTGGCCATTATATATCTGCAGTAGGAATACAAGTGGATCCAGGAAAAATTGAGATCATTCAAAACCTTCCCACACCAACCAAGAAAAAAGATGTCTAAATTTTTCTTGGAAATACAGGCTATTACAGAAGGTTCATAAAGGATTTCAATAAAATGGGTAGTCCCCTTCATACTCTTCTTACTAAAGATTCATAATTTAACTAGACCTCAACTTGTGAAGCAACCTTCCTACAGCTTAAGATAGTCCTTACAATAGCTCCAGTCTTATAAGGACCAAATTGGGAACTTCCATTCCATATACATATTGACACCTTAGATCAAGCCATAGGAGGTGTGCTAGGCCAAAAAGAGGACACCATAGAACATGCTATATATTTCATCAGCAAGAATCAAGGAGTTGAACTAAATTATACAGTCATAGAAAAGGAGCTTCTGGCAGTCATCTATGCACTCAATAAATTCTGCCACTACATAATAGGGTATCAAATTTTTGTGCACATTGAACATGCAGCCATTAAATACGTTGCTAATAAGCCTGCAATCACAGGCTGACTTGATAGATGGCTTCTATTATTGTAGGAGTTTGATATCACTATAGTAGACAAGCTAGGAAAATCCAACATGGTTGTGGACTTCCTCTCACGACTGTAGAACACGAATGATCCACAACTTATTAATGAAAGCTTTCCTAGTGATCATTTTTTCTCTATTTTAGCTCAAACACCTTGGTATGAAGATATTTCCAACTACTTGGTCTCTCAAAAGGTACCTCCCTATTTCTCACCAAAATAAAAGAGGTTCCTCATAGAAAAAACTTTCAATTTTTCATGGATCGTTGATTGCCTATTCTATAATGGGCCTGATCAAATATTGAGATGATGTGTAAGGGAGGATGAAACTTATGACATCCTCCATGCATGTCATAATGAGCCTTGTGGAGGACATTTTGCAGCCAAGAGAATGGCCATAAAGATACTGAGTATAGGATATTATTGGCCAACACTCCATAGAGATGCAATCAACTATACAAGGAAATGTGACTGATGCCAAAGGATGGGAAGACCAACAAAATATGATGAAATGCCCCTCTTTCCACTAGTTGTAGCAACTCCATTTGATAAATGGGGATTAGATTTTATAGGACCTATTACTCCATCTTCCAATGAAAACTCCTACATCCTTGTATGTACTGACTATGTAACTAAATGGGTGGAAGCATGTGCTATGAAACATGCTAGAGATAATAAAGTTGCTGAGTTTCTGTGTGAAGAGATCTTCACACGATATGGTGTTCCAAAAGAGATGGTTACAAAACAAGGTGCTCAATTCACTTCCACACTGATTATTGCACTTATGAATGAATATAAAATTCACCATAGGACATCAAGTCCATATCATCCACAAGCGAATGGGAAAGTTGAAGTTACAAATAGGGAAATCGAGGCTATTTTGACCAAAACCATGCAGCTACATAAGAAAGATTGGAGCACCAAGTCACAAGAAGTAGTATGGGCATATAGGAAAACCTGGAAAACTACAAATGGTTTCACACCATTTGATTTGGTTTATGGAAAACATGTTGTCATGCCAATTGATTTTGAGCATAAAACATTGAGAACAGCGTTATAGTTGAACATTGATCTTCTAGTAGCACAATGTGACTGGATCCTACAGCTCAACCAGCTCAATAAAATGAGAAAGGCCGCATTACAGCACATGGAGATGATCCAGGTCCAATGGAAATAGTGGCATGATTCCCACATCCTAAACAAATGATTCTCTCCTGGTGACTGGGCCCTCCTGTATGATTCTCGCTATCAAGAAAACCAAGGTAAGCTCACTACCCGATGGCTAGGTCCCTATGAAATAGAAAAAGTTTATGCTAATGGTGTAGTTGAGCTATCAACAATCAACCTAGTATGTTTCAAATTATTGGTAAATGGGCACAGACTCTATCTGTATCATAAACCAAAAACAAAAGATGTGTTCCTGCGGAAGTTTGAGATTTCTCCTGCCAATGTTGAACCTCCTGCAACAAATCACGATCCTGTGGCTGTTGAACCGACCACACATTCTGGACCTCCTCTAGCCAAAGACCTTCAAAAGGCAGATGGACCTCCTCCTACCGCCGAACCAAACATCCAATCACCCCTTTAATTATGCATGCATGCAGTCCTAATAAAGTTTTTGTTTTTTGCGAAAATATTCTTTTCCATAATAAAAGCTCCATCTCATCACTCCACATTCATTTGTCATGTCATGTCTTTTCTGCCCCGTACTTCTCATTGTATGATACATGTCATCTGATATTTTTGGATTTCAGTATTTATGACACCTTCACATTTGGTATGCAATCATCTATTCTTTCAAATGCTTTGTACTTATTTACACATCATTATCTTTTATGTTTCATTTAATATAGCAGTTATATGCAAGCATGGTTGTACTTTTTAAACCACACAAGTGAGGACACCTGCATCATTTTTGTAGGGGGGGAAGTACATTGGCATGTGATTAAAAATTTTCCCATGATTTTGAATTAATTGGCATTAATAGCACACAAGCCGTAAGCCTGATCATTAATCCACCAACCTTGGATTTTGGTCTCTTTTATAAAAGCCCTGGAAACCAAAGCTAACTTCAATTTTCACATTCTCTGTGTCTTTCATTTTCACCCTTACCACACAAATAGAAAACCTCTTTGAGTTAGTCTAGAGTAAGGATTTTGGGAGCTGGAAAATTGTGAAAACATTGAAGTCAAGAATAGGGGGTTGCAGATGTTTTCAGTAAATATGTGTGGACAACCTATTCGGTCAGAGCCAGCAAGTCACACGTCACTATTGTAGGATCAAGCTAGTGTTCATGAGTTTAATCATGTGGGTTGGATCATTTACTTCATTGGGTTAAATGGTTATGACGAGGCTATTGTAGTAGAATTCCTGTGGACATTCAGCAATGGCGTAGTATATGTGAAAGGGTTGCGAATTGAAGCTTCAGAAGTGAAAATAACAGAAGTCTTTGGACTTCCTACTACAGGAGAACCTTTTCCGCATGGGCATGATGCACACATGACCAGAGCTAAATTCTCCTTGCCAGTAGACACTGCACTGGAAAGTAGTAAAGAAGGTACCAAAAGGCTCTCTCTTCCAGGAGATTTCCCTTAATTTTTTGTTCATATTATCAGATATATCACTTGCGAGGGAAGGTTTTCTTTTCTGCATGCAATACATTTTAAATTTTTAAGCCATTTGTGGCATGGGAGGTTAATTAATGTTCCCAGTGTTCTATATTCCCTATTAAATTTGAGCTTTGAGGAAGTAAGGAAGGGTAGGAAAAATGTTGTTACCCATCATGGGTTGATCAAATTACTAGTAGAAAAGGCCCTCCACGATAATTCTCCTATGAATTGGGATGAATTTCTTGCTACCCCTCATGTTCAACTAAATAGGGAAAGACCAAAACCCGTAGGGCCAAATCCTGAGCATCATGAAGCACAAGAAAATCCTACTATTGAAGTTATTCTAGAAAGAGCTCAGGAAAAACCTCCTTTACATCAAGAAGATGAAATAGAAGAAGCTCAAAACCCTAATCTGGGGGAAGAAAAAATTGGGGGTTTTGAAGAAACTCATAGTCCACATGGAGCCAAGAAAAATGAAAAAGGGAAAGAGAAAATGTCTGGGTTATGAAACTGGTGGTAGCCCTGTTCATCCTATGGCCATGTCTGCCTTGGTAAAATCCACCCCGCAGAAGCGTTCAACAATGTTAGAACAACACCCCAATATAGTGCAGTGTTCATTTGAATTCAAAGAAAAAGAAAAAGAACTCACCTAAAATGGTTGACTCAAGTCCAGAAGTTCCGAATGAGGAACCTATGAATCTAGACCCATAGGAAGAAAATCCAGCCATGGAAAAAGATGTTATGATGAAGGACCATGCAGCCGCGGTACCAAAAGAAATGGTGAAAATGATTGATTCTGAAGTTTCCTCTTCTCATTCAAGCAATACACACATAGATAACATACCGGCAGTGTCTGCACCATTTCACCAAAAGGAACATGAGACAAAACCAGAGCATTTAGTTCCAAAGAAAATTCAAAATCAGGTAACCATACATTCCTTGTCCTTGGATTAGTTTCAACAAATTTAGTATGAAAGGGAAATGTGGGCCATAGAGAGGGACAAATTAAAAAGGGAAATAGGTCAATAGAAATAAGAAATTACACTCCTATAGGGAAAGATAGATTCAGATGTTAAGTTGATTCCAAAGGTCATAGAGTGTCGACCTCCACCAAGGGTGTATGCTTTGTGCTTAAGGGAGCAATTTTTACTATTTTAGTTTATGGGAATTGTCAAATATTTGAATCCTAACATAGACACCTCTATGTCCTTTATGGTTGCATACGAAGTGTCACCTAACTTCATCAAAAATATTCTTTGTGAATTGTACCTGCATCACTATGTCGTTCCCTCAAACACAGAATGTGATCCCTTGCTATTTCTAGGTGACATACATTTGTTTTGCACTACTCTCCTGGGTCAACAATGAAATGTACTATGGAGAAAAATTAACCAGGTATAGGGCATTTGAGCAGAATATTTCACTTCCATTATGCCTTGAAAGTAAAACACCTAAACACCTTTATTGTGACTGGCTAAACATAGTCTATGGTTTTAATGATTCCACCCATAGAAGAAGAATTATGGAAAACTGGGAACAGGCACATGAAGAAGTTGAGAGACTATCTCTAGATGATGGAAATAGGGTCGCATATGGGTTACAATAGAGGTGGGAAGGTTGGCTATGTCTCTAAAAAGGCAAAGCCCCACAACATCATAAATTTAAGGGCTGCCATGCAGAGAGTTCGATGGTACATAGAACTAGGCTGGCAACCAAGACCTAAGCGCTGGATGCCTCTCACATTCCAACCTCATGTGCTCCTATGGCCATTATATAGCTATGTAGATGATGAGCTGGATGAGGATGTAGAACTAAGCTACCATGTTAGGGGTAGACAGGATGAATGGATTCTACTGGAAGGTGCGCAGCCAGATGACCGGGAAAACATAGGAAGGAGACTTCAGAGTGCTAGCAAAGATTAAAAACTCTTTAGTGCTCGAGGACAGACACTTGTCTTCGTAGGGGGCAGAAATGATGAGGCATATTAATGCAATATTTTAGAGTGCCTTAGGATAATATTTTCTATACCTTTTTGTTGCATTTTTGATACATTTTCCACAAGACTCTTATGCTTTTCTGCTACTATATGGCATGCTACCAACAAATATTTAATATGGTTTAAACATACTTAATATACTATGCTTGGATAAAATGCTATATTTCTTGGTTCTGAAAGATATTTTTGTGTTTCAAATAAGTAGAGTAGATGTTTGAATGAGATTGATAATTGGTGTTCTAGTAATTACTATCATAAATTATCTTATCCTAACCTTTAAAGGCATAGTGCATTGGAATAGTGAATGTTTTTTTTACCAGGTCTGGTGCATTCATCCATGGAGTGTTCCGCCCGACTCTCCTTGCAGCTTTTAGTGGAAGAACATTCAATGCAGCACCAGTTGAAGGAATAAGGTGGCAGTTTCAACGATGATTTAGGCGGCGTGTTACTTTCTCCGAGAGGATCTAGGTGTGAGTGGGAGTTGGATTTTTGTCACAAAAATTGTCTCCTCCGCTTCGGGTTCAATCTGTTTAGTCTTTAAATATTTTCCCTCTTTCTAGTCATTAATGTTGTAATAAAGATCCTCCTATTTCTACGATGTAGTTAGAAAGTAGTTAGGATTTTTTCTTTTAAATAAAGCCCTACTCCTACGTGAGCACAATGGATAGGGCATTGTCAAGATTATAGAAATAGTTTTCAGATAGTTCCACTGTGTTATGAGAATTTTGTACTTTGATATTCAATGAATAAAATGAAGTGTTGATATTTAGTTGAGTATAATTGTGATTTAGGATACTCATCCAAGGGCGCACACTTGGTGAGAAATCCACAGTAAGATAGATTCATATTAGCTAGAATCATTTCCTGCATTTCTATTGTTTTAAGACCCAAGTGTCAAACTGCTCCTGCAGCCAAAGCTATAGATCGGCTAATGCCTCCTCCAGCCAAAGTCATAAAATAGCTGAAGTATCATGGCATAGTTGTAAGAATTTGCATATCTTATTAGCAGTTATACTTTTGTAGTTTCTATTCCAGCACTTACTTTTTTGAAAACTTCAGCTTAAGCATTACCTTAGCATTCATTTCCTGCAATCATAGTACAATTTTCCTTCAACATTTCCTTCCTACAACAATGATAATGTGTGGCTAAATGATACTTGGTGCATATAGTTTTCTGGCCCATTTCAAGTGATACGTCCCTAGTTTGACTTACTAAATGAATTTCTATAAAGAGGATAAGCTACTCGGTTGGATGTCCAATCCCTGAGTTTGGAATTATACCTACTGGCTAAGCCTTTATAGGAAGTGATCAAAGTTTTTGGGAAAGGGGATCATTGTGATTGATCTGTCAAAAGGATAGGGAAAGACCTCGTCAAACTCGAAGGCCTTTCTCTTTGTTCTGACCTTGAGCTCCTTAAGAGCATTCTTCATTTCTTCCCATCTGGCATTGATTGGCATTGGAGTGGGTACTCCATTGGGAAAGGATCTAATGGTGCTGGTGAATAAGAATGATTTTGTGGTGGATATTCCAAAGTGGGATATGGAGACTGCCCAGCATGATAGGTGGATTGGAATGGATGTTGGGGTGATGGTTGCTAGGGATGATATTGTTATTGAGGTGTGGTAGTGTATTGTTGTGGAAGATATGGAATGGCTTGTTTCTTGGATAAAATGGGATTGTTTTGTTGTGTTGGATAAGAGGATGCTTGTTGCTACTGGGGGATAATGGGATGTTGTTGTTGTTGTGCTGAGAAGTATTATTGTGGTGGAGGAGGCTAATGGAATGGTACAAGCTTGTTGATAGGATTGACCTTGGTGTACTTGGCTTTGAGCTTGGCTAATGTAGGTCCAATGCATTCCTACATTTCTTATGGGTGGTATGGATGTTGGGAATCTGGTGATGGGAGGTGGTTGCGCAAGGTAGCTAGCGAGATGAGATGAAATTTTTTGTTGGGGGTGGTGGAACTATTGAGAAGTGGTGGGTGGTATAGATAGATAGTTGGTATATGAAGGAAAGAATGAAGCTGGTGGAGGTTGCGATTGTTGTTGCTACATTGCTTGGGGGAAAGTGGCTTGTTGGTTTGTAGGCATGGATATGCAAGATTGGGTTGGTATACCTAGAGCTTGCATTTTTTCTTGAGTGGAGGCCCCAAGGAGAACCGATTCGTAGTGGAAGTTGTGATGGACAGGATGAAGAAGTGATGATGGGAGTTTGGATAGTGAATGGGGGATTTTGAGGGTCCATGAAGGGCATCCCTGTTGTGAAGACATTTTGTTGGTCTTGTGTGTGAGCAATGAAAGGTGGAGGTAGAATGTGTGCCTGGGTGAATGCTTATTGGGGGTTAGAAGAAGATGCTTGTGTTCCCCATGGGAAGGATGGTACCAATGTGGAGGCTTGCTAAGGGAAGGAGGAAATGATTGCATTGCCCCTACAAAGGGTGATGCTACTTGGCTCATGGATGGTGGAGGAATTGTTTGTGTAGCGGCTTGTCCAGGAGGTGGAGGTTGGTTTTGTGGGAAGCTTGGGCTTGAGTGGTGCTTGAGATGCTATAGAAGATGATGGTGTTCCCATGATGTAAAAGGGAGTGGATTGCATTATTGCTTGCATTGTGGGATTTGTGAAGCTTCTTTTCCAGAGATGGGGGATGGGTGAGGCTTCTTGAGATATGTGCAAGTTAGGATCGTAGATTTGTTGGATGATGGGGGTGTAGGTTTCAGCTAGGATATGGATGGTCTTGATGGGGATGAGGGGCTAGAGATGTGGTGGAATGGAAGTACCCTCTTGTGTGAAGTTGGCCAATATAGCCTATCTAATCTGATCAATGATTTCACTCACCATTTGTGCATTCCCTAGATGGATCATGAATGTTTCCATGGAAAATGAAGTGGGGGATCCATTGGGATCATCCCATACATTCTGAACTTGTGGGATTTATGGATTGTAGGTTACCACCGTGCTAGTAGATTGTTAGGATCAGACAAACTAGTGGCCAGATTAGGATCCATATTCCTTCTCCTCTTGGATCACAGGTTGATAGGCATGGAATGTAGATCTAAGGATGAAAATGAAGATGCTGGGTGGATGCAAGAATTGTAAGTATGATGGATGTAGATATAAAGAATCTCTAAAGATGGTGGATTTCTAGGATGTGTTGCAAGGACTTGGATCAACTTAAGGATGGCGAGGTGCTGAAAGATGGTGGGATACTGGATTTGGATCAAGGAGATGATGGAAGAATGTGTGGAATATTACTAAGTATCGGTCAATGAGTTGTTGTTTCCTGATGTAGGATCAAATAGGATTGGATTTTCAACCTAATATAGACTAATGATCTTCAGCTGATAGGATTCTTGTGAATGTAGGCCAATCTCTTGCTCAAGATGATGAGGCTTACAAGGAAAAGTGTAGGATTCCTACATAATGCTCTATCAAAGGGTGGGGATTTCTACTTTTAGGACAAAGATTTGAAGCAACTCAAAGGATAGGACATGAAGTGTTTGGGATTTGGTTCAAGGATGATGTGTTTCTTACTTGGATGTTGGATGTTGGATTTGGGATCAGGGTGAAGGATAATGAAAAGGATTTTGATTGTGGATTTTTTATGGAAGGATGACGAAAGATGACTGAATGATGATATTCTAAGAGGATGACCTAGATGCAGCTGAAAAGATGACCTATGATGCAACTAGGAAGATTATAAAAATGCACCTAAGGATGGATGGTGATCCAATGATGAATCTAAGGATGATCTAGGATGAAAAGGATGTCGAGATAGGATGGTGGATTCTGAAGGAATGGTGGATATGCGATGGGCCAAACTAGTCTTCGCTCTCTAGGTTGACATAGCAATGATTGACCTGGAACCAGAATGCAAATTGTTTCACTATTGCATTATAGCCCACATTGTCCAATTTCTCCTGATACTTTTCTTCTGCTTGAATTTCCTTGAGGGAAGGTTGGTGATCTTTTAGGTTTCTTTCTGAAACCTTTTTCTCTTTATGGACTCGAGAATTGAGAAGCTTGGATTTCTTGTGTTTGATTGAATCAGACATATCTTGGAAAGATTTGGAAATTAGATTGAAACAAAAACTTTGGGTATTTGATTTTGAAGAATCTCTTTCTACAAGGATGTCTAAGTAACTTTGGTCAAGATTTGGATGAGTTTTTGATGTCTCCAATGGCAAAGAATAATTCAACAAAAGATACTCTGAAACAAATCCTGACAAAGGACAAAGAAAATTTGTGTAATACAAGAAAATGATTGGACCACTGACTCTGATAATGCTTTTGAAAGATTTTGTATGTTTTGGCAAAGTGTTTGTACTAAGTTTGGAACTTTAAAAAAAACACATCAGATAGACTACCTATGGGAAGGCTAGTATCAAAATCAATTCCACAGCTTGATACCCCTAAAATGGATACATATGGTGAGTTTCTTAAGGTGATCTGGGAAACCACTTGGATCAATCCTTGCAAAAAAATTTTGATACCTTCGGGAGTAGATAGGGAAGCTTCTGATTTATTAAGTGTTTAGTTTGGTCTGTGGTGTCCTCCCAATCAGTTTGTATGCACATGACTCACTTAGGAGCCTAGTTGACCATGCCAAAATAGTAGGGATATTCACCTACCTCAGGGTACCCATCAACACGCATCGCCCGAGATTAAGGGGATGAAGCGAGAGTTTTCTCAATGCTTTATTTCTATACTAGCTGGGGAAGTACAGGTTTGAAGTTGTTCTCCAAAGAGGAAGTTCTTTTCTCTTTGGATAGACCTCTCTAAAAGTAAAATAATTGAACTCTTCCAAGTTCAACTTCTTTTACATTTACTTAGCTAACAAGGCTTTTAAAGAATTGAAACTCCTAGAAAGTACACCAAGAATATTTATTTCTCAAATTTGATTTAGTATTTTGAAATGAAATCTTGCAAACACATGTGCTTAAGATTTTTATTTGTTCATTCTTGGAAGACAAGAAAGCTTTTGAAGAAATTGCAAGTTTTTTTTACCTTCACACATTCAAGATTGTGTTTTGTAGGATCCTGATTTGAACTTTGAAATGAAATTAAATGCTTTGTTTTCCAATTTTAGAACATTTAGGATTGTTTTTTCCTTTGGACTTAATAAAAAAAATTCTTTGATTTAGAATTTGATTTCTTTAGGGGCATTCAAGATTGTGTGCTTTAGAATTTAGTTTTATGCCAAAAAAGAGAGGTGTTCCTAGATTGTTTGATGCATGAAACTTTTGAAACATTCAAGATTTTGCAAAAGAAGTTTTTTTTAACCAAGAACAAATCTTTAGGATTGATTTAGGAAAGTTTAGGATAGATTAGGATCATTAGGAACTCATTAGGAATGAGAAGCAATTTTGTTCCTAGATTGCATGAAACTTGAAAGCACTTTGAGATATTGCAAATGAAGTTCACTTTAACTTAGAAAAATTTCATTGAGTTGGATTTAGGAAACATTTAGGATAATTAGGGTTGATTAGGAACCAATTAGGATTAATATGTAGATTTCTAGTTCCTTTTATGCACCCAAAACTTGAAGTGTTCCTAGCTTGCAAAAAACCCTAAAAACACTTAGATTTGAAAGCATGAAGTTCTTTTTACCCAAATGAAAGAAATTACAAGTGTTTTTGATTTTTTTTATAACTGATTAGGAATGATTAGTGTTGTTTAGGATTGATTAGGAAGAAATTAGGAAAGATTTGCAGTTTGTTACACTTAAGCATTCAAGAGTGAATAGATGTTCTTTTTAAGCCCAATAAATGAAGTGTTTTGATTCCTAAACATGAAAAATGATTGATTAGCCTTAAGGTCTTATTTTTTTAGTTATTTCTTTTCTTCCAATGATTACTTATAGAAAATGGGGTTAAAAAATGGAAAATTATAGTTAAGAGGCACCAAGAGGCCCTAGAAAACCCTAAAACCCAACTTGAACCATGTTTGAGGGCTTACACATGCCCCCTATTTTCCATATGAGTAAATAGGGAAGGTTTTTTTGGGTATTTTACTCATACAAGTCAGGATGAGGGCTCATACAAGTCACTATGACTCCTGCTACAAGTAAACAGGGCCAAAGGGCCTAAAATGGGTTTAAATTACATGCAAAGGTCCCATACAAGTATTGGGAACCTCTGGTACGAGCCAGGAAGTTTAATCATATGAGAAACTCTACCATTGAGTTTACTTGTATGAGAATCCATGAAGAACAGAATGAGACTTGTCAAAAAGTGAGTTTTTTTCTTGGAAAACCCCAAAAAATACAGTTTTGAAGGCTAGTGGGGTCTCACTGGGCATGCCAAAATGTGTTCAGAGAAAACCTAACCTATTCAGAACAATCGTAGACATTCAAACATTATATTAAGAGCATATTCCTAATATATAGTAAAATAAATTTGTAAAGACACTTCAGATAGAGCTCGACGGGAGCACCTTGTCACTGTTTGATTTGCTCTTGATTTAGGGATATGGGTGTGCTCTCAAAACACTTAGATAATGTCCCTAATGAAAATTAGGAAGGATTAGGATCAAATAGGTACCATGAGAATCCCATAGTGGCACAGAATCAGGTATAGAACACCTAATTTTCCCATAGAGCCTCAAGGATCCTAATGAAGCTAGGATGTAGATTAAGCTAAAGATGATTAAAATAGATTGATTTTAAGCCAAGTGAGAGATGTGAAATGATGAAATTCAATGCAAAAAAATGAAATAAACTAGGTTAATCCATATTAGCTAAGCTAGGATGTGAGTTAAAAAGATTAGAAATGAACTAAAACTAGCAATTAGGAATTAAGCTATGATAATCTAGAAATGATTTAGCATTATAACATTACTATGTAAATGAAAGGTGAATTCATATTTTTCTCTTGTAAGTGAGGGTATTTATAGGGTTTGAGGAAGGTTTGGGTTAGGAAGTGGAGTTAGTGTTAGAGACAGGGTTTGGGGTAGAGTCTAGGGTTGAGTTATAGGTAAGGTTAGATGGATGAGGGTTAAGGGTTGGTCACACATGTGTGAGAAACACTAGGGAAGTGTGCCTAGGGAACAAAGGTAAAAGAGAAGACATGGGCTTAATTATGAGGTTGTAAGAGCCTTAATGAGGGTGTAAAAGGCCATTAATGAGTCTATAAGGCTCATTAATGAGGGGGTTTGACCAAAAGTCAAAGGAGTGTGGTTTAGACTAAGAAGGTTAGGAATCACCTTCTAAGTAGGTTTAGGAAGGGTTTAGGAAAGTTTAGGAAAGTTTAGAAGGATTTAGGAATCTCTAGAAGATTCTAGGGTTTTGAGGTTTTAAATAAATATTTTATTTATTTAAAGGGTTTTGGGTCAATTTAGTAAATAATTAATTTGGAGGGAATGATGTTTAAATTGAATTTAAACATTTTTTGAAGGGATTTATTAGTTAAATGTTTTTAATTAAGATAGGTGGGATTAATGGCATAATAATTAATTAATTAATGATGATGATGTTATCAGGGGTTTTTGCAAAATAAAATACTTTTTTTTTGGCGAAGGCATTTTAGGTGTCTACAATAAGGATGAATAGATTCCTTATACTCATCTTTTGTAGTGGACAAAGAAACCATATAATATTGCTTACTCATCAAATAGATTCCACCAAATAATATAAACACATAACCACTATTGGATCTTTTACTATCAATATCACTTGCATAGTTTAAATCCACATAACTATGAATATCCAAGAAAATTTTGTCTCCTATCATATTGTACCATGATATCATACAAAATACTTTGATATATCCTTCAATTATCTAAAGACTCTTTTAATTGTATAGATAAATGAACTCTACCAATATTAAGAACTCTCATTGCTTGGTCAATGTCTAGTCAAGTACAAACCATAGCGTACATCAAAATTCTAAACACGCTCTAGTAAGGTACTCTACTCATATATTCGATCTTTGATGGATATATAGGACAATCTAAAATAGACAACTTTGTTTCCACTATAAAAGGAACACATGATTTTCTACAATCCTACATGTTGAACTTCTATAAAATTAATTTCACATACTTAATCTATTCTAGCCATAGATTTCTATTAACTCTATCTCTTCTAATTCTCATCACACACACACACACACACACACACACACACATATATATGTATATAGATATACATATATATATATATATATATATATATATATAATATAAAACATACATACATACATACATACATACATACATACATACATACATACATACATATATATATATATATATACATACATATATATATATATACATATATATATATATATATATATATATATACATATATACACATATATATATATACATATATA